>VZTR01007698.1:95958-110739 GCA_013400775.1 Chaetops frenatus | reverse complement strand
CCTTTCTTAATTATTGTTATTTACCAGGTATTCTAATCTTTTCCTTAACCTCTTAAATAAACAAACAAATAAAAGATCTTGCTTCTGGCCTTCTCTATATGTAATTGATAAGTGGTTATTTATCTTTTTGGATTTGGACTCTGAAGTCTGAATACCTCAAGAAAGAAGAGTCATATTTAATACTTACTATGTGATGCCAGAAAAATTAATTTTTCTTTCCAGTCATTGCTGAAATTAATAGGTGGCTACAATTGTGGATACATATTTTTTTTCTACAAGGTTAATTATAATAATATTTAAAAGCAACAAATTAATGAATAGGACTGACTTTGTTCTCAGAATGAAGCACCAAGGAAACAAGTGGTTGTACCTTGCCAAATAGCAAAGATAATACGAATTTACAAGAATATTGTTTCACGCCCATAATCTATTATGAGTAGATTTAGAGATAGGGGCTGGCATTATTAAGAGTTTAAGTTTAAACCACTTGAACTTAATGCAAACTGAATGACAAGCTGGAGAGACCAAATATCGGTTTTGTTTCCATAGGAACTCCTCCCACGGAAATCTGCCACCAAATGCTCATTGGCAAGTAGAATTTCTCCCAAAGAGCATGTCTGGCAGCATGCACACCCGGAGTTCCCCTGTTGCTACCTTTTCTCCCACCAGCAGGCTTGTGCAAACCAGCCTGTGAACAGCCCTGGAGAAGCAATGCCCCAGACAGCAACAGACACATCAGTTCAACCAAGTAGGTGTGCCTCTTATCTAGAGTAATTGGTATGTACTGCGGGGAATTTGCTCCCCAGCAATCATCCTACTTAAAATGTACGCGTCGTCTTTCTAGGATGCCAATTAAGTGCATCCTTCTGCAGTCACTGACACTAGATTAAACCTCGCGGTTTAAACAAACATTAGAACTGCATAAACCAGAAACAGCATGACAAGTCTGACATTTTCCTGGCTCCTATGGCACTTCGTCACTGTGCCACGATACATACAAAGCTATGATGCAGCATTTTGCTAAAGGACGTCTTCTTTGGTAGGCGTCATGTAATTTGACACCCCCTGAACAATGCAGTCTCCTCATCTGGAAATACATGTAAAGACTTTTTTTTTTTTTTTTTTTCTTTTAATAATGCTAAAAATGCAATGAAAAAAGGGAATTGAGGCTGCAGATTGATGATAGTACTGTAAGGAAGGTTTTTAGAAAATACCTTAATGGTTTCATAAGTTTAACTCACCTACAAGTGTAGAGTTCATCTAACTGGGTGAGAACATGACACTGGAAGCAATATGATAATGAACCAACATTGAGTATTAAAGAAGTAAAAAATCAAAAGCATCATTTTCAAAGAAAGATTGGAAGAATTTGCCAAAATCTGGAGTCTGAGGAAAAAACAAGTGAGGAGCATTGGTATAGTTTTAATATAGTTTTGGTTAAATGGATTAAAAATCTGTGGTTGAAAGTGTATCACCCATAGTACATCAATAACATCTGTTTCTGCTAACTCTGATATATAAAACTCTTGCCACTTTGCAATTACAAAAGAAAATAATGAGTCTTAAAGTAAGTGCTAAGGACTAGTTTATAAGAGAGGTGACAGTTCCAAGCAGCTGCTGCTTCTAATGCTCTGTCAGAAATTTTTGTAGGTGCTCCTGCTCTTTGAATCATGGATTGAGAGCAGCCCCTGGAAGCTGGAGGATTGCAAATACAGGAATGTCTCCAGGCCTTATCTTTGGATCTAAGTGAGAATGGAAAGCACAACAGCTCTTCAGACTGCAGAGGTTGATTTAAGACACTTCTGTTCCCATAGATTCCTGAGATCTTTCTCCAACTGTGTATATTTGTACTGTGCTGACAGACACGGCAGGTAGGAGATTTTGGGGAGAGGAATACCTTGATCCCATCACCTTTCTTCTAGCTGTCCCTGCTACTTCCACTTCAAGAAGATATTGATAACTGAAAGCTTTGCATTTAAAACATTTAATACTCATGACCTTTTGCAAAAATAACCATACAGGAATATGCCAGCAATTCAAATCACGCCACATCTTAGCAACTCACTGTAACTTTGCCAAAAATCTTATTCATAACCCTATTCATTTAAGGATGACCATATACAGAAAACAGATTCTGCAGAAACACATTTGATTTTTGCTTATCTCAAAAACACCCTACAACTCAGTTCAAAATTTAAGCATTTTTCCCCTTTTTCCAGTAATTGTGAAATGAAAGGTTGAAAATGAGATTTCCTTTTCCATATCACTACATATTATAAACGCAGCACAAAGGAAGAGATCTACACAACTGTGGATGTGCAGAAGGTGCAAGACACTTCCATAGTCAGACTGCTACAAGCAACTGCAATTTCAATTCCAAGTCACCTGAAAGCAACTGGATCTGTAGCAGGATAAGTTTTTAAGTCCTCTTCTGATCTGTCTTTCCACTTGCAGCAAACACCAGGCCAGTATCACACAGAACTCACGTGCAGAGTAAAGGAACATCTGTGCATTAGCTCACTGATATTTCCAGTGAAACCTAGGCCTAAATATCAGCTACTTCTGTCTTGCTGCTCTTTAAAGTTTGAAAATAAGACATTCCCTGTCTTCCAAGATCTTGCCACAAAGCATCAAACTTCTTGTGTAAGGGAAGATGGCTTGTTATATATCTGAAATTTTTATTCAAGCCCTAAAAACTTTTGTTAAGGGTATAAAATAAGTAAGAATGTCTGTGGGGAATCATCATCTGTTTGTGGCAGGCAAGAAATTCCAAAAATGTTTAGTCTGTTCTGCTCTGTGCTCCTGAAGAAAAGGTTGTATTTCCTTTTTCAGTGCCCATAATCTTTTTAGAACCTTTTCTTTATTGAGCCCATAAACATCACAGTGAAGCTGCAAATCATCATAGTCTGCAGAAACTCCATCAAGGAACTGCAGAGTAAATGATGCTGAAAAGTTGATGTTCACAGCAATAGGCAGTTGACTTGCCTCATGATAACATGCATGACATCTGAGGTACTCAAAAATAAGGCAGAGAACTATGCAACGGATGACATGGTCTCAGTATGACATGGTCAATCCACAGGACCAAGATTCAGGAATCTTAAACACATGCAAGTTCCTTACCACTGTTCTTCACTAGTCCGGTTTTGTTCACACTGTCTTCTAATTATACAAGTGCCTTCAAAATGTCTTCTTGACAAAGTCAGTGGCTTTTCTGATTTTTGACAGAAGTTGCCTCGTCTGAAGAAGTCAAATACAACACTGTATTATAGAGCAAAAATCTTTAGGAAGTTAAGCAAAGAAATGGCAATGATCAGAACAGAAACATTCTCCACTTTGCAAAGCAGAGTTTGTTTGCCATACATAATTTCAATGCTTTAACCTTTGAAAGATAGGACTATAAACAAAATTGGCTTTTTTTCAGATTCATTGGGTGCTTTGGTGTTTATATATCCTTTGTGCAATCTGGTGTTATGTTGGGGATATACTCCATTTTCATTTCAGACACCACAAACATCTTGTCTATTATGCTGGTCAATAACCATAAGAAGCTGCTAGAACTATCCAACTACCTATTTTGAATATTTATTTTTTTAATCAGAGATTTAACATCTTTTTTAATAGGTAGACTGTTACAAACAGAAGAGTGATTCTATTAAATGGATGTAAATTATATCAGCAAATATAGATTTGTCGTATGAAGAGAAAAACTTTTTTTAGAATTTAATATTTGCAGTTTCTAAGTGAACCAGTTTTAAATGTTACCACTAAACTTCCAAAATTAAATTAGAAATATTCAAGGAATTTAGGTGCCTGGTTTCTATTAATACCTCACAATTGATTGACAGTTCAGTTTCTTGTTTCCTTAGCAAATCCCATAAACCATCATTAAGTTTTCTTATTATTCTTAGAGTGAACCATGGAAACCACAAACGTTTATTTTTATCCATTTTTATTGTATTTTATGACCATTTGATTTTATATTATTGAAATCATGAATGAGTATAAGTCTGCCTGAATGGACATGACTATTAATAGACAATAGAAATAGAAATATAAGTGAAGAGACAACACTATTAATATGGTTTTTGCTCAGATCAGCAAATGTTTAAAAAAACATAAGAGCCAAGGCACTTAATATGTGTTTATAGGTTACAAATTAAATGGCCATCTTTTGCCAGTAGTTACTTCATGGTGTTATGGACAATCACCAATTTTCTGAGAAAAGGAGCTGAGATGCAGCAGTTCCTACTGTATTTAGGAAGCAAAAGAAAATGTAGAATCCAACGTGTGTGGGTGGAGTATCATGGATAAAATTCAACTGCTTCTTGAAAAAAGACCAAATTAAGGGAAGACACAACTCATGCTGTTGGTATTCCAAATAAATACATGGCTCTACAAAATTAGAATCAGAAAAGAAATGTCAATTTCTATCCAAAAACCTTAGCAAGTACTATATCTGATCTCAATGAGGAGCTTCACTGAAATATCTCTTTGGATGGAAGCAGAGCTCTGCTTTCATGAGTGTTTCAGAAATCTGATTGCATGCAGAGAAATTCTCAAAATATTAGACAAGAGAACAGTCACAAACAAGCAAGGGTCTGTTAATTAACATCCTGGCATTGTCAGATGGAGTACAAGAGGACAATAAAGTATAGACCTTGAAGTATAGTAAAATTTTTATCTCATTATTGAGCAAAAATATCAGATATAGTCAAACGGAGACCAAAACAATAAATGATGAAAAAGAGCAGTCGAAAAAGAGAAGTGCATGGGATGGCCATTTATGAAAGGTGTCGACTAGGACCAAGTTTGAGAACAGCATTTTTTGGTGCATATTTGGATCCACCAAGAACTATGTTTGTACTGTCAGCTTTGCACCATATTCAACCATTACCATACAGATAAAATTGTGTAAGAAATTTCTCTTCTATTATCAACCTTTTGAGATAACTCTCTTTCTGCTACAGAACTTTTAAACTTTTTAACCTTCCAATTAGTATTCCCTTAAGAAAAATATGACAATTAAAACAATTTTTAAACTTTATTGCCAAATGATATAACCTTTGAGCAATTATGAGAAAAAAGCAAAAACCTAAAAATTACCCAAAGCCATCTACATCAGCAAAAGTCAAGAAAATAGCTGTATACAGTTGAAAAAAGGCTGAAGAGTTGTGCCTTTGTTTTTCAGATCACAGTTCTTCCTCATCTTCCTCAAACCCTTTAGCTCTCAAACATGAACATGAATATAACTTTCTTTTTCTTTATATGGATTTAAAATGTGTGCTTCTCAAAAATATTTATTGAAATACAATATAGAAAAGGAAATCTTCCCCTACCCAAATGACCCAATGCACAGTGGCAGGAAACACCCAACTCTGTGCATCAGAGCATGATTATTAAAGCTTCTGTGGTCATATGATGAGTCAAAGGGGTGAACAAAGCAAAGAAGAAAAGCAAATTCAGGTATCCAAATATAATAATAGTCAGCTACACTAAACTACCATAACTATGTGGCTTCACACCAGAGAACTGAGTATACCCTGTCAGCACTCAGTGATGGAAACATTGGTCTGGAATATGAATGGCTGGTTTGCTTAGGAGATCCATGGATAATTCATAGGTGTTCTGGGAAAAGGTAGCTACTGTGTGCCTTTGGGCCCTTGCCTGTGTTACAGGAGGGCAGTTGCTGCAGTATGCTGCAGGAAGAACAGGGTCTTTTGGGGCATTCAGCATTGAATTAATGTTGATTTAAGAAAGGATTTACAATTCTTTTTCATGGACTCTGTCTCGGTGGTAAAACTAAACCTTCAGGAGCACTGGAAACTGCCAAAGTTTCATGGAGGCTGATGTTTATTAAGACATGTAGCCTTTGAAATAATCTTCTGTCTGATTACATACCTCAGAAAACTTTTCACACCATGTGTGAAATTCAGCAGTCATATGCCAGATTATACAATTGGCATCTAACAAAAGGCAAGAAATCATACATTTTCAAAAAAAAAAGACCTTTAACATTGTATTTCCATTTAATGTTTTGCTTCAGGTTTCTATGTCACAAGTATTGACAAACTTGTTTTCAATAAGAAGTTGGTTCCACTAACAAGTCATTTGGAAACTTCTTATGTATTATTGTCTCATTAAAAGAAGCAGATTAGAAATTTAGTTATTCTGTTATATATGAACAAAATATTAAAACAATATGGTCTCACATGCCAAATAAATAATCACACAAAGAAAGCAAAATACCTCCAGAGCAGAGCAGTGAGTGTATGCTTATTATTGCCAAGGGTACAGCAGTAACCTGTATGATTATTGGCTTTTAAACAGCGTTTTAAAAATTGCAAACCAAAGCCAAACAACCATGGAATATTTGCCTCTTGATCTAGACCACTGTTACCTAAATAGTCTGATACTAACCATCAGTAAAACATTAATCATACATAAAGCTGATATACCTGGTAAAATACAGCCTTTAAGGTAACTTTTTAGAGAGGTGTCTCCCATCGAGGTTCATCCTAAAAATCTTTCCAGAAGGTGAGTCACCTAAGCTGAAATCCAAAAAAAAATAGGTAAGTATTAAGAAAAGCTGTATTATTTACCTCTTACTCTTCCCTGAAAAGAAAATCAAAAGTCATCAGTCCTCCCCTCAAAAGAGTAGAAACTACTGCAGTTGTTGAGTGCGCAGGAAGTTGATCTATTTCATTTACCTATATACCCACTTTGAAATATGGGAGACAAATATTACTGTTTCTAGGGAAGGGAAAACAGGCTGATGGTTCTCACAGGTTTTTTGGGATTGTATGTCCAGTTCCAATGAGAATTTAAAAAAAAAATATTTTCAGGTGTTAAGTAGAAGTCCCAACTGAAATCCATGAGAAACCAAAGGTTGCATGATTCCCATATTGTCCCATGGCTCCCAATGTGTCCTTGAGCCCAAGTGGTCCTAGCATATTGATAAGGTCATCAGTGCAGTATCTGAAGAAGTTTACCAAGGTAATCCACTTAAACATGATCGCTTTTATACCAAAATACATAGTGAACAAAAATAATAAGTCTGGATTCATTAAAAAAATAAACCCCACCACAACTCTATTGTTTTAATTAGCATGTATGAATATAGGGTAGTATTTCAGAAGAAGGACTGTATTCCTTGTTTCAGCTGTGGGTTTTATGTTTTTTAAGAAAGTATTACTTCTATAACAGGGAAAAAAAAATGTGTCTTTCTCTCAGCTCCCCCAGCCCAGTGTGACTTTTAAGGCTACAAATTGTGCCAGATTAAGACCTTAGAGATGGAAATTCGATGTTTATCCACAGGGCAGGTTCAGCATTGCCAATGGCAGTGCAACTTTTCCCAAACAATGTTCCTCAAAGATGACTTGAAAGGACTACAATTAGGGGCAGGAGAATAGTTTAATTTCCATGCCCATTCAATCCTTGACTTCTCTGCTGAGCCTGCCAACTATTGCCAATTGCAATGGTGGATTTTGTGACATGGACACTTGTCCACTAAGAACTGGACTGAGGCTGCAATCCAGTGTAATTATTTTCAGTCACTATTGACCTACAAGAAGTTTCAAACAAGGAAATGTTGAAGTTTTTCTGCTCTTATCAGCTTCCTCAAACAATGTTCCCACTGCAGCAGTGATAGCTGAAATGTTCTCTGGCAACTTCAAAAACATTTTTATCATTTTTTAGTTTCTAACCCTTTTCTCTGTTTAATTTGATTACCAGCTAGAAAAAAAACTAAAACTATAAAATGCCCTTTCACTCATATATCAAAAAATGAATATTTAAATTTTTTTTTTTAATTTTAAAAGCCCTTGACTTGAACTGCACATCTTGTGATATAATAAGTATAAAAATACCAAGATCTAGTTTTCACAGCCTCTGTGAATAAACCACTCATCCTTTCCTGTCATAAATGAAGAGCTACCTTCTGGTTTCTTTCTCTCAGGATGTACGTTTGAAAAAGTAATCCTCATGCCATTTGGTCATGCATAGAAATATGTATTTTTTTTCAGTTCTATACTTAAGCAGTGAAGAGATAATTTGGTATGATGAGACCAAAGTTATGGCAAGAATGTGCAGTTCTGTTTGACCTCAAAATAATGGTGATCCTGGCTTCTGTTTGCATGGAAACCCTGGGTGCCACAGGCACAAATCAAGGTTTAATAATTGATGATTAGGTATCATTTAGCTCTAATGTTTTAAAGCTAACTAAACAGGAAACTAAGTTATAAATAATGCACATTGTATTATCAGACTCAAGAATACAACAAACAAAAAAAGAAAACAAATAAAGGAATTTTTAAACCAGTACTCAGGTAAGCTTGCTCTGGCCTTCCTCCCACTTTGAGGCAAGGGAGGAGAACAGGAGCTAACTGCACAGATCCCTCTAGTGGCAGCAGCAAAGATGGGATTTTGGCTATGTCTGGATGAGCAGGTCTCAGAACCAAGAGATGTGTTAGGAACGTGGGAGTCTGTAGCAAGGGCACCTCCAGAGCAGGGCTGTGTGAGCTGTCACTGTAGAAAGGCTGGCTGATTTCATCAGTACCTGCAGGACTCAGTTTTTCTGTCACCATTTAAAGTGCAAAGAAAGGAGAAGTGCAGGAGGCCAAAGGGTGGGGGAAGCAGGATGCAGGGAATTCATACAGTACTTTGAAGCTGAGCTGTGCTGCGCAGCCAGAGAGTAATACCTTTGTTTAATGCAGGTATCCAGATGGTTTTCGGTCATTCCAAAGGATAAATTTTATATTGCCCACACATCATCCAATACCTATTGTTCTATTCCTTGCAACAGAAAGGAACTAGTCTCTTTTTTCTGCTCTAGGGGTGAACTGTTGAATGGTAGAGCAGGAGATTTTACATGTGGAGTCTGTAAAATCACCTACATTAAAAAAGAAGGCCAGTTCCTTGTCTATAAAGTCATAAGGACTCAATCCTAATAAAAGTATAATCTCACTATCCAAGAGGTATGTTTCTTGACAAAACTCTTCCCAAAAGTTTAACATGTTTTCATATGTCACATCTGCTCTTTGCCTTACTGTGATGCTTCACAGCATTTAAGTCCTATAGGAAGCACTCAAGTGTATAAAAATGTACAAATTATCCTGCCACCCTAATCTGTTTAGGATCTTTTAAGAAGTCTGTTCTAAAGGGACAAAGAGACAAGAAAAAAAATATTAGAGCTATAATTGGGAATGTATTTTGTAGGCTTCTATCATTAAACATACAATAAATTTATAGCTCAAGGTAAGTTATGCAATGGTTTATACCTTGTCTACAAATTATTTGTTGATTTATGAATTTTTTTTCAGCTCACTTGGACTGACATATGTTTACTCAAGTGAGGAGTATTTTTCTGAATCTGAATGAAATGCACTGTACAGTGTGACTGCCTTCCATAGTTAATACAGGACTAGGTGATGCAGAAGATCCTAACAGGCAACAGTTACTAGGTCAATGTTAGCATAATTTTCTTGGCAAACGCACATCCTGCTGCCTGTGGAAAGGTTTCTCTGTTTATAGCTTTTACTAAATTTACTCCTCTTGAGATATTATTGAAAATTTCTGGAAGCCAATTACAAAATCAGCCTAGAGAAAGTCTACTTCCACACTAGATTTGAATACTAAAATACTTTGAATGTTGTTTCTTGAGAATTCAGGATAGCGTTTGTGGAAGGTTTCCATTTGAATCTGTTGTAATATATGGACATCTTCTACCATGATTCAAAGATGAATCATAAAATATCCTCTAGATGAGTTTAATTGATTTAAAAACATACAATTATGGAACAGTTTAGGTTGGAAAATATCTTTAAGATCATCGAGTCCAACCATTAATCCAACACTGCCAAATCCACCACTAATCCATGTTTGTAATCACCATGCAGATTCAGAATCAATTAAATTGACAGAGACATCTGAGATCATCAAGTAGAACCTTTTGCCAAACAGCACCATGTCAACTAGACCATGGCACTAAGCACTGTGACCAGACTTTTAACAATCCAAGGGATGGTGACTCCATGGGCAGCCCATTCCAACATCTAAGCACCCTTTCTGTGAAAAAATTCCTTCTAATGTCGAACCTAAACCTCCCCAGATACTGTTTGAAATTACATCCTCTCATCCTGCCACCGGCTGCCTGGGAGAAGAGACTGACCCCCACCTGGCTGCACCCTGCATTCAGGTAGTTGTAGAGAGTGACAAGGTCTCCCAAGCTCCCTAGTATACTCCCTCAGTCACTCCTCATTAGGCACTCCAGGCACTTGACCAACTTCACTTCTTTTCTTTGGAAGCGCTCCTGGCCCTCAATGTCTTTGTTGTAGTGAGGGGCCCAACATTCTTGAGGAACAATTAGTGAACAAATTTTGGAGGTGTTGAAATCCAGTATGGATCTACCCAAACCTTACAGGGTCAGAAAGCTTGAACAATCTCAGGGAGCACAAATGGTGCAGAAGGACCATGCTGAGGAGCTTTGCAGAATCATAAATATGTGTTTATGATTTTTTTTAAACTAAATATCTTGTTCAGACTGTTCTTTACGGATGGTGTCAGAGAAGCAGTGGAATAAAGTTTAATCCTTAAAGGATTGTGGTCTTTGTATCTATCAAACGGGGTCACAGTAAAATATTTTACCCTGCATTAGGCATCTGTACAATAACCATATTGCAAAAATGCCCTTGCCTATAATAGACCAAACTTTTTTCATTATGATCATAGTATCTATTATCTTTTGATTGCTATTACATTAGGACTTGAAGGTAAAGTGACAATCTTTCTTCATGTAAATGTTGGATGCACATCTAAGCTCATAGAAATATTTTTCTTCTGTTTCAGCTCCATTAATTCTTTTAATCGAAAGGAAATTTTGGGAAACTTTTCACATATTGCTAGAACTCATTTTTAACAACGAAAATTAAATTGCTTTTTGTGGGTTTTTAAAATGAGAAATTAACTAGATGTTAACGCTTTTGTAAACAAGACACCATTACCTTTCCTTGAGCTAGAGAGACAGGCAGTGGAAGAATTTAAACATAATCACAAAGATGCAAACACCTATAATACAACAGATTGCATGTCTGTAAGTGGCTCTTCATTCTAGGCTAATGTAGCAAGTTTAACACTGCTTACAAATTTTAATGTGTCACAGAAAAAGGTCTCAAGATCAGCTAATATGAAAATTATTTACCTTGAATTAAAGTAAAAAACACAGCTAAGGGGAAAAAAAACCCAGTTCTTAAACTACTGATACTGTCCTTTTAATATGAATGAAAATGGTCAATTTTCTTCTGAGATGGTGTTTAAAAAAAAGCTGAAATAATCCCCCATAATTTTAGATTCTTGATACACAAATGTGCAAGCTGATGAATTCCCCTTTTCTCTGGCAACCATCATTTTGACTGCAAAAAATCCTGCATTGTCCGACTGCAGCTCCCAATTTTGTTATATATTGCACATGATAAGTAGTACAAAAGGGTTGTCCTCCACAGTACTACACAACTTTTTAATGAAAAGAAATTACTGAGCTGCTGTAGGAAGTAAATACACATACATACTATTTCTATCTGGAAAACTATATTGCAATAGAACTGATAAGTTCTGGCATTATGTAGTTTTGATAATGATCTTTTTACAGAGATGCCTCATCTAGTCTGACTGAGACCTGTAACAAGAGTTCAAAGTTAAAGAACAGGAAAATTTACAATAAGGAAATTAACTTTTACTTTTGATCATATTTTTGGAAGTACAGTTACATGATCTGGCACTTCTTATCTCCACGTAGCAGAATACAAAAAGCAGGAATGGTAGTCCTCTGTCATCTAGAAGGCAATGTGCAAGAGATGCTCATGTTGTATTTTGCAAAGTACTGCATAAATTTTCAAAGCTAAACAAAATGAGTAATAAAACAAGTCATGCCAGATGTAATGAGAAATTGTCAAGAATTAGAATTACCTTCTTTTCCAGAACAGGAACGGCAACCTCTTTTCTATTTTTCTACCCATGAGAAGCCGAGGTTTTTTGTTAGGAGTCACAACCATGCTGAAAGACAAGACCCCATCCCAGAAAATGCAGGGAATTCTGATTTGCCACACAAAGCACAACACACAACATGAGGTGTGAGGATGATCGTTCATGCAGGACAGATTTAATTTAATTTAGCCTATACCATGTGTCAAAACTGTTTCCATAAAATAAAAAAGATGTAACATACAGAACAACTAGAGAACCCAGCTGAGCCAAAAAAGGTTTGTGAAAGGCAGGTCTTTCTTGGCCAACCTGACCTCTTTCTATGACAAGTTGACCTGCCTGTTGGATGAGGGAAGATCTGTAGATGTTGTCTCCTAGACTTTAGTAAAGGCATTGTCATCATCTTCCACAGCATTCTGCCAAAGAAACTGGCTGCTGATGGCCTGGATGGCTGCACTGGTCACTGTGTAAAAAACTGGCTGGATGACTGAGCCCAGAGAGTGGTGGTGAAGGGAGTTACATCCAGCGGGCAACTGGTCAAGAGTGCCATTCCCCAGGGTTCACTATTGGGTCCAGTCCTGTTTAATATCTTTGTCAGTGATCTGGGTGAGGGCATTGAGGACATTCTCAGACAGTTTGTGGATGACACCAAGATGGACAGTAGTGCTGGACGACAGGAAGGCTCCACAGAGGGATCTGGATAGGCTGGATCAATGGGGAGAGGCCAAAGGTATGAGGTTCAATAAGGCAAAGGGGCAGGTCCCACACAACCAACCCAGGCAGTGCTACAGGCTGGGGGCAGAGGGGCTGGAAAGTTGCCCAGTAGAAAAGGGGGATGCTGGTTTGCAGTGGCTGAACATGTGCCAGGCTGTGCCCAGGTGGCCAAGAGGACCAATGGCAGGCTGGCCTGTATCAGGAATGGTGTGGCCAGCAGGAACAGGGCAGTGATTGTCCCACTGCACTCAGAACTGGTGAAGCTTGTCGTTGATAGCTGTGTCCAGGTTTGGGCTCCTCATTAAAAGAAACACATTAAGGTGCCAGAACAGGACAGCAGAGCTGCTTGGAGAACAAGCCTGATGCTTGCCACAGACAGAGAAACTAATTTTTACTGATTTAATTTTGACAGCCACATTTGTGCTGCTCAAAAGAAGCTACCTTTCTGTGCACGGGGAAGCATGGTACACCTCCCAGTCTAGGGAGAATATGAAAAAGGTGACTGCAGCCTACCTTTATGCCTGGAGGATAACACACTGCCTTAATCAGGAGGATAAATTAAGAAGCTCTGAAAGCTGCTATAATACATGTGAAAACTCACTTGAGGTTTCTACCCAGAATGTTCACAGCCCAAGCAACTGAGGATCCCCTTACAGGAGCATACTAGAAAGGCCATGCTGATCCCAAATGCACTCTTTATTCCCTGAAAAGTTTGGTATACATACTGAATCACTGTCTGGGCACACAGAGAGGTTTCACAATCTCCTTTACTAGCTGGGAGGGTGTGTGAACACCTACTGAACTGTGTTTTCCAAGAAGATGATATGTAATTTAAATTAATTTCTATGTCTGTTTATGCTGTCCAGATGCTGAAGTGTGTTATCCAAGTGGCATCTGAACCACAATTGAAACACCCTCCAAAGTTTTAGCTAGGCAACATGATTAAAACAGGCCTAGATAGACAAATTCCCTAAACGATCATTAATTAGAGGTTTCAGGGCAGACATCTGATAACTTCATCCAAACAACCTGGGAAAGGTGGAAGAATTAGCAAGATAAGAGATAATGAAACATGATTGAAATCCGTGGTGTTATTTTAAATATCTCATGTGACTACAGTTCTTCCAATATTGCTATGTCCCAGTTCAGAACAGTTTCTAGTGTTTTAATCATGATACAGTGGCAGATTTGCACTTGCAAGTTAAAGTGGTCCCCCTTTTAATTGTTTAGGCTTGGTAGTTTGTTGGGTTGGGGGGCTTTTTGTATTGTTTTTTTTTTGTTGATTGGTTGGTTGGTTAGTTGGTTTTTTGATTTGTTGGTGGGTTGGTTGGTTGAGTGGGTGGGTTTTTGAGAGGGAAGAGTGATTTTGTCATATTTTCCAATTCAAATCTAGGATAATACATATACATGCATTTATGTATTTTACCATTTCATTTTTTATTTCACCTAATCCACAATGCAAGTAATTATTTTTCTTTAAGTTCAGCATAAGCAATATTGAAAGGAAGCTGCTGCATTCCACTATTCTACAACCAAACTGAACACAGGTTCATAGCTCTCCTTAGTATCCTCAGCACGTTCTTACCAACTGGACTGTTTGCTTTTTTTGAAAGCTCCAATGTTAAGAAGAGAAGTGGAGAAACAAAGAAGTCATAGCAGAAGGAAGTGGTATTTTATTTAAAGGGGAAATGCATAAAAGATAACCTAAAAGGGAGCCAGCATCACTAAACTGAGAACATGCTGAAAGCTGATAGTGAATGGAAAGCTCTGATTAGTTCCCTTCTCTCCCTCATTTCTTGGACCCTAGGAGGAATATAAGTGGAGCACTTATGACCCTGCCTAACACTTATCTACTACAAATAATATTACAGAGAGAAAAAAAGATACATCTGACTTTGAATTTATTTGGGTGTGTTTTTGATTGAATCAAAGCCACAAGCAAAGAGAGGAAATTTTAAAAGCCTAGTTTTTACTTTTGAAATGGAAAAAATTCAACTCTTAATTAAAATAAAACAAAGAGAAATAAAGCATTCCTTTAAGAAATACGTTTTTCATCCCAAATAAACATTTTCAAAAGGAAACCCATGGAAA
>VZTR01007698.1:45958-90958 GCA_013400775.1 Chaetops frenatus | reverse complement strand
CCATCCATGCTGTAAATACAGCTGGAGTCACCAGGTAGGGAACAGATGTGAAGCAAACTGGTAACCTTGCACATGCACAAGCTTATTACAAGTTTTGGGCTTATCTTTTTCAGGAGTGAAACCTTGTCTTGATCCGCAGAAAAGATGAAAGAAAAGCAGTAAGTATTTTTTTGTTTTGTTTTGTTTCCTTTAGCTGAAAGAATAGTTAATTTTCCATTCAGACAATGGCCTCCTTGCTCATGGAGGTTGACATGTAATGGCGGTTTTAATCTTGTGCCTGCAACTGCTATTTGTAATTAATGTAAAGAGACATAAAAGCAAAATTATATATCCCTGAGTAAAAGGGATTAAAATGAAAATACTGCCAATTCAGTTCTAATTTTATTTATAAACCTAATCTGAAACAAATGTCACTTTTAAAACTGATTCTGAATATATCATGCTGACTGTAAAATTATAAAACTCCCACTGATGTATTCAGGAAATTCAGTTGAACACACTCAGTAATTTCACTTTACTAGTCATTAAGTACAAATTACTGCTCACCATAAAAAATATGAATCAGTTGTCTGCATTTCTTTTTGATTTGGAAACTTAAGATCATTAATCACTTGCAATTAATTATAAACCACACGTAAACCAACGTGAATCATAGTCAAAGGCTATGTTTAGCAGTGTATCATTTGCTTGCTGTTTGTCATGTATTGAAAGCCTTCTTCTTAGTAATTTAAGGGTTTTCCTAAAATTTCCAACTTTAGTTCAGTAAAGACATTTTATCAAGTTCCCTGAGTTGGGGAAATAATTTTTAAACTGATTATGGAAGATTATTTTAATGTCACCTTGCATTTCCAGGGCCATATTATTGTCACACACAAATATGTATAAGTAAGGTTAACAGATTTAAAAAGAAAACAACCTGCAAACAAAAAGAGATTAAGTTTTATTTTAGTCTGCATTTTAAGATGTTCTCTTAGACAGAAGTACCATAGTGTTGAAATAGCCTTAGACAAGAAAAATAACTAATTTTTGTCTCTTCTTTGGCACATGCCTTTCAACATGCATTTAAAAGGGTCTATTTCACCGTTATCACTGCATACACTAAACCATCCTGAGAAAGTGGTGTATTTTCAATGAAAACTTGCTAGAAGTTTAGCCTCACTATTATATTATGAAGTGCAGTGTTTCCATTGAACATATTCATTTTTATTAAACATACTCATTTTCATTTCAATGAAGAGCTTTTCTGAATAAATTATAAAATGGGCAACCATTAATATTGAGTTATAAATAGTGATTTGTGAATTAGAGACAATTAATTTTCTCAAGAGACAGTGAGAAGTTTTTCTTCTCTCTTCCTTCAACATGCCCAGATTAATATAAGGCTATCTGTTATTTTTTATGTTACAAAGTCCTTTACTTGCCACAATAGTTGTATACCAAAGTAGTTTGTATTTCAGATATTTTCTTTATAAAAAGAAAATGTACATCTACCAAGAATAACCAGCTAATTGAAAAGCATTTATAGCTACTTTCTACCATGGTTGTTCAATTCCTAGATATTGTTGTTAGATTTCTAGAGTGGTGTAGCTGCTAAAATTGCAAATTATTCTTCAGACTTTTGTGGGACTAAACAAGGAAGCTACCTCCTCTTGGGTGTAAATTCTCCTTCCAGAGTTTCTGCAGGTGAGAAGACATACAGTGACTTCCTAGAAAGAAAAAATCTCTCCATAAATCTGTAGTGTTTTTCAATATTGGGAATACACACAGATGCAGAGGGTTAATAATACTCCTCATACAAGAGGAAAAAAAAAAACGAATTTTGTATTGGAAAGGTATTCCAAGTTCCTATTTAACACATATTATGTAACGCAGATCTATAGGATTTGTTTAAATTTTAGACACCTTTGGTTAAATTCTTCAAATACATTCATGAGAAAATCCTCTTGCAATTATCTGAAATAGTGTGCATTTGATTATTAGACAACTGAATGGTAGACAGACCTGCTTAGTCTGAGTTTCTACATTGTTTACTTCCAGCACAAGGAATGATAATCTCTGGAAGAATGAGATATCACAGAAGGAGTCACTTCAGACTGCTTAAACAATGCAAAGCATCTTCATGCTGTGACTATCACTGGTAAGACTGCAAGACCTAAGTTCAATACAAGATATTTTCTGAGGAAAATTTATGATATATTAAAATAATAAAAAAGGTTAGCGGAAAGTATTCTCTTTGTCAAGTCATTACTCCAAGTATATAACCAGAAGGTTCTATCCATCTGACTTGAAAATATCCCAGTATAAAAGACTCCCCTCACTTCTCTGAGGAAGTGATGACACTCTGGTGTATAATTTTTAAAACTCAAGTATAACAAGAATTGTTATTCCTCCTGAAACCCAAATTTCCCTTTGACTTAATTCTCTCACATTTCTCCTGTGAGAATCCTCGTGTTTGTGTAGGACATCTTTGCTATTTGCCATTCAATAATATATGGATTGTAATTCCCATGTCCGTGGCCCAATGTTTTAGCCAGAGTAAATATAGTGAAGGATTTTATAGATACATAGACATGAACACACACATGCACCTATTTATGGAAAAACATCTATTTCACACTATTGCTTTTGCCCTAACTCTCTATAAACCTAGCAAAACTAGGAAAGGGAGTAAGAGGAAGAGAATTGCCGGTGACTCGTCATCAGAGGTGTGGAGAAGGAAGTAGTTACTTGTTGACAGGCAGTATGAGCTAGTAGAGCAGTCCCCTGGTATTCTCATGCTCTCTCATTCTTCAGACATCACTCCCTGTTAAATAAGGACTATGAAACAGAACCAGTGCTGTTGTCTTCCTCTTGATCATGCTAGCTTCAGACCTATGTGCTGATCCCACATATCTGTTCTTCGAAGACAGTGTAGTTTGTAAGGATAGAATACACAGTAATCCACAGTGGATTCAATTCAAAAGATCTGGTCTCAATTAGTAAATGTTTGTTTTGATTCAGATTTAAATTTTAGTGATATATGACTTTAAACCCAGTTGATCAAAACATATAATATTTGTTTTGAGTGACAAATAGCAGGAAATAATCAAAGCCAGAATTTGTCAATGACTAGCAGTAGTTATTGTATTATGGTGCTAAAACCACTGCTGTTTGGCTCAGATCTGCACTTCTGCTATAAAATAAATGTATTGACTGTATCTTGACTTGTTATCAGCAACCACTGTCTTTCAGTAATATTAAGGACAGTGGAAAGTTAGCTGGATATAGATACGGAATATTCTGCATAGGAAGAGACCTATAAGGATCATCGAGTCCAGCTTTTAAGTAAATGGCCCGTATGGGGATCAAAACAACAACCTTGGTGTTATTAGCACCATGTTCTAACCAACTGAGCTAATTTCAATGGTACTGATATTATCCTTCACTACTGATATTATGCCTCACAAACCTGAACACTTCCCTATGTATTTATGTGAATATTTTATTGCTGACTACTATTGAGAATATTTTTTCTTCTATGTGTTCATAATTAATTCTTATTTTATATACCCTTGTAAGATAATATTAAAAGTCTCCCATTTAAAAAAAAATTAATTTTTTTTCCAGAACTTGGAAAGGAATCCATTTGTATAGTTCTATAGGAATTATTCATCATTAATTGCTGTGTGAATTACTATTTTTTGGTAATTTAGTCAAATTACTATTGAGCTTTTGTTAGGCTAGATATAAAGATGACACCTACTTTCTGTACCCAAATGACCAGCACTGGCATGTTTTTTTAATTCATTTGGACCATTTTATCATGCTAATTTTAGCTTCAAGGATACATATTTTTGATTCCAAAAGTGCCACTTGCTGGAAATAAATCCAAATCTGCTATATTGAAATTGTTTTGTTAAGCACCTACATACTTAGCTCTGTTTTTCTAATGTCTGGATTCCCTACAGGGAAACGGTGAAGGCAATAAGTATCAAGTAAAAGGAAGTGCAGAGTCAAATCTAGACATATCTTCCAGTTCCCATGGTACAGACATATTCCATTGATCCTGTTACCTAACCAAAAGGTACCAAGTGAACTGGAGGATGAACAACTTGCTAGTTGGGCAAATAAGAATAAACAAGCTCTTGGAAGGAAATTCCTCATTCAAATGTTTTAATAAAAACACCTTTTACTCAATCAGAAACCTTTGTTTCAGCTTTTTATATCTGGGAATTAAATCTTATGTCCTGAAAAGACTTCAGGTGGTACAGTGCACAAATTCATATAACCTACCATTTAAGGCATAGTTATGAACATCATCCACTGCTCTTCAATTTTACTTAGAACCATATAAACCATTTCAAGACCTCCGTAGCTCTTTGTGTTCTACATTAAATTGACAAATTGACATAAGCAATCACATTTCTGCTTTTGGCCAGTACCATTGACAGTATAAACATTTGGTCGAACTATGAAAAAAGACTGCACTGGAAGGCAGAGTTTTGCAGAAAAAAAAACCCCAACACTGTAGTCTATTCTGTAGAATAGATTCCAATTTCCTACTGTAAAAAATAAGCATTCTAATCCTGTGACTTTCAGTACTTAGTGCAGAATTCATCTATTGGACTCAGCATTCTCTAATTAAAATTTTATCCCATGTATATACTCCATAGAAGAAGGAGTGACAGGTATTTCTTCTTAACCTTTAAGAGTACCACAATGTTAAGAGGGAGAAAAGTACAAAGATAGAAATGTAAGCAGGAAATAGGACAGGAAGATGGATTGGTAACATAGCTGAGCTGTTTTCATAATTAAAAAGGTGGCAGGGACTGCAGTTTGTTTATTGTTTGTCCAGACTGAACTAACAAAATGTATTCTTTGTATTTTAATATGATAAATTTGGTCAAAAGCATTTTTTTTTTAAATAAGACTTCATTTTTAAGCAAAGCAACAAAATTTTTAACAATGTAGAAAACATAATCTGTGGATAAAGCTTGCTGTTAAAGAACTCCTATTTCCTTTCTTCACATCTGGACCAGTGCTACCAATTCATTACAAATTCTGGCAAGGGCTGTAGATCTCAATGTAAGGATTGTCCCTAGTATTTTCAAAATGAGCAGCACTATTAAAACAATTGCCTGTAGAGGTGACAGAAAATGTAGTTGTGCCATGACTGGATCACTGAACAAGAACAATATAGAAAAAAAATTGGTTCTAAAGAGCTCAAGACAACTTCCTGAGTGTTTGCCCCAAATAAGAGGGAGTGTGTGGGTGTGGGTGTGTGTGTGTTCGCCCACACTTGCGTGTGTGTAAGTGCTTGTCCCTGACTGAAAGAATAAAGAAATTCTCTCCAGTAACTGTTTGAAAAACCATGTGTATATGTTGTTTAGCCTGTGAGAGGCAGGCAGAGGCCAACATTAGAATCTTCCATGGCATAGAAATTACTACCTACATTTCATGTAAAGAGCAAAAGATATTTCCATTATCATGTGTTAATTTCAACTCAGTGCTGTTTTTTAAAAGTCTGATGCACTTAAATTTGTCTGTCAATACAAATGTTGATTTTATGTATAAAGGAATTTTCTTTTAAGGAAGTTTACACAATGCACCACCAAAATGCATCCAAAATCTCATGGTGATTAAAATTGCAGCTTAAGCCCCAAGTTCCATTGAGAATTCTCAGTGGCAGACAAACTCAGTTTAAATTACTAATGTGTCACTTAATTTTTAGAACTCAGTTCATCAGGCTTATTAACTTATGGGTCTGTTGGAATGGTTTATTAGCTCTGTTGTATTAGACTAACCTATTAATATGCTCCTGCTGCCCTTCCCCCAGTTTTAAGGAAAAAAAAACTTACTTACCTGAAGTGTTTATCCACTTTACTCTAGAAAAAGAACTAATTTCAAATAAAAAAATATTCACTAATTTCTTATAAATTATGGGGCATAAAGCTTATTTTCAACATAACTTTTTTGTCTGTTTAGAAGCCATTCTTTATTCCAAGGCAATAAGTTTTGCTTCTACTGAAAAATTAAACAAAAATGCAGTTTACTTGTTTTAACTCCAGTTCAAAGTTATGTTTTTGCTTTATAATTTTCGAGGACTACAAGCAGCAAATTTTTTTTCTAATAGAGACCTAAGACTGATTTACATGAATGAACAAGCTTTCATCTGAGATGTTTAGTTCTCTTCAACAGTAATGTCCATGTCATCCCATTTCTGATGCAATACAGATTTTTTAAAATTTCCAATTATATATTTACATGATTATTGCAATTATGCACTATTGTATAATTATGTTATTATGGACTTTTAAAGATATGAATTGCTCCGTCCATCATCTATCGAGAGCTATAATGAATGATGTTCTGTTGCATAATTAACATTTGTTTCCAACATGTTATTTACAAAACAGTTGAGCCTTTTCAATTTGTCATGCCTTGAATAGTTTTGGCCAATTTAATCCACTAAATGATACCCACTCTGTACAGAAACTTGTGAGCTGTCTGAGAGCAAGGTTGCTGAGGACACATACTCATGGCATTTAGACTCTCACAGGTTGCTGCATACATTTAGAATTTAATTGAGAAATAGGAATTGTTCTCTAAACTTGTGTGTGTGTGTTTGTGTAAAGCACGAGGGTAAGTTTAGGCCAGATTCTCCTATTCCTCATATTCTCTGTATGTTTTTTTACTCTCCCTCCAATTCAGCCTCCACATTATCACACTTTATTCAAAGAAACTTCTTCCAAGACTAAGCAACCTCTAGGGTTATACACTCAGTTCAAGAATGAAGCAAAAGGAGGGACAGCTTATCTGAACATGAAGGATGTACTACAATTTGTTTTCAAAGAAGAGCATTCTAAAAAATTCAGGTGTGACTCATGGTTCTGAAAACACAGAAATTTTACTTACTCTTCCAGGTGAATTATTAGACAGGGTGTAAACCATACACATTTGATCTTTTTTCTTTTCCTACTCCTGTACTTAACAAAAGAATGGGGTGGTGGAGGTGAAGAATGCAGTAATTCTAAAGACACTGACAGTGCCTAAAAGCCATCCTTCATGGATAAGGGTGAGGAGGGCATAAGTTTTGTACTTCAAGCACAGAAATTGGTATTAGCTAATTGGTCTCGGTAGGGGACAGCAAGAACAGCTAGGAGGACTTCAGGTCTTATTCCTCTTTCATTATGCTGCATTGCTCTTCCTTAAACTGCACAGGCAAGTGACAACATACAGTTCTTAAGCTGGTTCGCAGAATGAGAGATCCAGAATAGGAGCTGCTTGCTGTTTGCAGCCCCTGGTTTAAATGGAGGAACTGATATGCAAGGCAGGGGAACTGTGTCACTGTCAGAGCCCAGCCAGCCTGCGAATGGGCAGGTGCTCACATTACACTGTGCTGTTTCGCTTCACAGATATTTTCCTCCTGGTTTTTGTCTTGTTTTCCTTAATCTTGCTACACAGCATTACATTTTGCTTCTTAAACATGGAAAAATAAGAGGTTACTCAAATAACAAATTTCTCATTAGCAAATCATCTATTTAGCAATAGACTTTCAACTATTCCTTTAAGCTACAGGCAACATTCCATTCATATTTATATATTTTTTTCCCTCATTATTAACACACATATGGGAAAAAGATGGTTTTATGTATTGTAATGATATTCTGTGATAAAACTATGCCTAATAATTCTTACAGAAAAAAAAAAAAAAAAAGCCACGTGCCTTGAACTCTAAATTTTGAGCAAAAGCCATGTTTACTCTGGCAAAATATAAAATCACTTTTTGGTGTTTGCTTGCTGTTTGTAAGTTATTTTTTTGAAAAAAGCATGCAAAATTTACCAAAAAACTGAGGGAATTTTGGGTTTTAATTTGCCCACTGAAGAGCTTGTATTGTGAGTGACTGAAAGCAGAAAGGAGAAAAAAGTACATTTCCTTACTGTTAGAGACAATCTACAGCATTTTTAGTTTATTTAATAAAAAAAACTAAATTCCCAACACAACCCAATCAACAACAAAAAACTATAAACAACAAACCCAAAAAACCAAACCTAAGCAAAAAAAACCCCCAAAAACCCCCAAAAAATCAAAAAACCCCAACAAAACAAATGCACACACACACACACACACACCCATTTGTTTTACTGAGTTATCTTGAAGAAGGAGTAAAAAAATCATAACAACTGATGAGTAATTTGCAATTACCCAGCGTGCTTTAACATTTAGATGAAGTGATCAGTCCCTATCAAGTCTAAACTAGTCCTTTTAAAGATGTACCTCATAGACACTCTTAAAAAGTTGAGTACCACTGTGCTTAACATAATTTTATCATGATTTGAAAATCCTTTTAAATAATCACATATTTTATTGTAAAGGCAAAAATTTAGATAATCTAAGGAAACACCCACGAGTATCTGATCTGTAAGAATCTTAGATCTTGTGTGACCTTGGGGTTCTGTGAGACCATATTCCATATAAGGTAAATAATTATTTGTGATTGAGGGAGATGAATTATGAATTTTCATTTAACAAAATTCACAGCACCTCGTGACTCAATACATGCTTCAAAAAATACCACACCAGTATCTATGATTTCAAGTACAACCAAAAAAAGAACTGTGCAATCCATGCAGAAAGCTCAAGTTTGACTGTATAAGTAACAAGTTGTAGGGTTGAGGATGGGGTGGGTGTGGTTACTTCCTTATTTGAAGGATTATTAAATCAGAATTTTACTTTTACTAGCCCTGTGGGAGTAAGTACTGAAAGTCCTAAAGTTTCATTAATTTGTCCTTAATGAAATTCCACTGGCAGGAGCCGCAGCTGTAAAAAAACCCCGCATGTCCTGATATGCATATTTAATATAAATTTCTTCATCCTCAAGAGCTGTGTCTCTCTCAGAGGCACATTATAGGCACAGACAAAAAAAACCTTCCAAACATCAGAGATTATTTCCAGTGTGAACTGTTTTGGGGAAGGCAATAAGCATTGCCAAACAGCGAGCTGAAAAAGATACCAATATAATTCAAAGCCTTCAGAACTGATTATATATCAAAGTATTATACCTTCATTTCTCCTTGCACAAGGCAGAGCATTAAAACCAGGCATGTGGTGCACCCCTAGAATGGACTCCTGCTCTCTTAATGAATTAAAAAAGTGGTTTATTTATTTCTATAGTAGCTTACTTATTGACACATTTTTGTGTGTGTGCAAAAAGTAATTTCTGGTTAATACTTGAACCATCTGTGCTATTCTAATCCTAAGCTTCTTAGTCTGTACATATAAAATGACTTCTATTTTGTCTTTAAGGGGTCTTGAGGATTTTTGACTCTGCTGAAATTTTATTCAGATCTCTTACGATTATGTGTGTTTTCAAAACATTATGAACTTCTACAAAAAACCCAGCACATAAGAAAATATAGTATACAGGTAAAAGCCAGGTGGTAGAACATTAAAATCAGTGGAGTCTATTGATATGACAAAACAAAAGCAATGGCAATAGCCATACATAATGCATTATACTGAATTGAAACTGTTTACCATAGTAAACAAAAAGTTAACCTCAGTTTTCTGATACTTCATCCAAAATTACAGGAATGTGTTATCATTTTGCTTTGCAATTTAATTTCATTGCATTATGCCTCTAGGTCTAACCTAAAGGATTTCCATTTCATATTCTTGCACTCATTCACACTTATGAGTAATTATTTATTTTATTAAAAATTAAAAACACAAAAAGCCACACAAAAAGCAACACATAAGAAATAAATATAATACTTTCTTTATATTTTTACCAAACTTTATGTATTCTAGATATTTTAACCATGTTGTTTCTTCATATACACTGCATTTCCTAGATGTACCTGCAGCATTGTATACAAAGTTCTGTTCTGACTTATGTAGATTTAGAAGGCACGCTGAAATTAACTTCTTCAGAGTACATATTTTGCTTCAAAAGTCACCAGGCAGAAGTATCCTCTGATTCAGACCAAAATTAAATCATGATTTCATCAACCTGTGAAACAGACATAAGCTTACATTGTAACTGGGACTAATATTTCTAATAAAACATCCTTTTAAACAAAACTGAAAATCAATAATAAGAGAAGTTTTAAAATTGACACTAGCCTTTTGAGTAACTGGAAATAGATCTTCCTGTCAAAGACTAAAACTGCTCCCCTCTGTCTAGACTGCACTGGGAGCAAAATTATCAGATTTTCATTTCCTCTATTTCACTCCACAGTGGTAAAACGTGCAAGTATTGATTCAACGGCTGAAACAAAAAGCAGGAGAGCTCTTCACCTCGTCAGGGTCAATGGGTTTGTGGGTGTCTAATTATACCTATACAGGGCATATAAATCTTTCTACTAGTCATTACGTGAACATAAGAGTCCAAAGGCATCATTAGAATCCTTTTAGCCAAACACTCATTCTTCTTTTGTTTTATGGGGGGGTCAAAGAAACTGGGAATTAATATTATTGTGGCTCATAGATTTTCAAATTTGTGTTTGAATACAAGAAGATAGGCTTTGAAGGAAAACACTGTGTGTGTGTACCCATGCATGTCCACTTACAGGTCTGAGCTCTCCCCATAAACACACATATAGCTTCTTTTGTTACAGTGTTCAGTTGAGAAATGCTGCAATGTGAGGAGCACAAACATTCAAATTAATTATGGTACATCACAAATATAGTGTTGGCAAAGCTTTTGGTGAGTATTAATTTGTTTGAAAAGCAGATGAAATCTTAAGAATGAGCTGGAAATGCTGGTTGTGACAAGTATTAATCTCATTTTTCATCACTCTGCTGATTTCACTGTGGTTTTGCAAAAACATCTGTCTTTTATCCTTATACTTACTGAAATGAGCTGATTCATGAAAACATTAAAACAATATTAAGAATAAATAGAAAGAAAAGAAAAATAAGTAGCCATTACAGTTAAAATTAGGGATGTGTGCTGCTTTATATTATGCTGTATCATTTTGTGTGTGTTATTCAGATGGTTTTTATGTTGTGTAACTATGACAGTAAGAGTATAATATTTGTACCACAGCAAAGCTGTCATATTTTGCAAGCAAATTACACAGATGCTTGGTGCTCAGCAGTTTGAACATTAGATGGAGTTAGAGCCTTTCATTTTATCTATGAGAGTAGTAATAAGATCCCTTATGAAGAGCAAAAGAGTTATTTTTCAAGTATTCGTTTCCTGGGAATCCAATCTTTGTCTTAGAAACTGACTCAGCTACTTGAACCCAGAAGTTACAATAGAGAGTTAGGCCAAAATGTCAAGAACTCTTAATACTGCCGAAGNACCAACCAAAATACCACAACAAAAAACAAAACAAAACAAAAAAAAAAACCTATAAATGTTCACATCACTAAAAAGGAAAACAGAATCTGGCCCTACATTTTCAAATAAGCTGTTTCTGGCATTGTTTAGTTCAGTGAGACACGATAAAAATTGTGGGTATGATGACATGATGCAATCATCCACAAGCACAAGAAACCAGTTTGTTGGTCCAGTTGTTAATTGTTTCTGTCCTTCTGTCCCATGTGTCTGTTCAAAACAGCTACAGAGGCCTGGGGCAGGAAAAGCAAAGGACATAGAGTTTTTGCCTCTTGTTTAAAAATATATCCATGCCTTCAGTCCAACCCTCCTCTGCCCTGAGTCATTGTCAAAATTGTAGTCCCACTGCAGATAGACTGAAGAGAGCTGGAATGACAAAATATCTACTGAGGAATCCAAAATCCAGAAAAAAAAAATGGGAAGAGCTTGTACATTGAAGAGCTTGTCAGAAGAAAAACAGAATGTATGAAGGTTTGGTGCATTGGCTGAACATCCTGCTACCACAGGAGCTTAAATTTCTTTTGAGCTGTGCTTTTAGTGGGTCCTGTGCTTCTTCTTCAATCATCGGATGCGCTTATCCCTGATCCCTGTGTCCCAATTGCTCATCTCCTACCCATCCTCCTCACAGTGGCCCCTTCACTGCCCAGTTCAGCATGGAGCCCACCTAGGATGAGAGCACTCTCTAAGACACCCTCTGCAGCTCACCAGTTTGTCTGGGAGGTCTCCACTGCTCCCTGAAGCCCTTTTAGGGTTGACCACTGAGTTGCAGCGAGATCTGTGCCTTGTGTTTGGATTTTCATTTAACTTTCCCACTCTGGACATGGCCTAGCAGCTGTTCCTCTGCCCAAAAGTGGTGCTACAGGGCTGGAGGGGAGAGCAGCACAGAATTCCTTGCAGATGGAGGATGAGTGTGCTGCTTTGATGGATGTCTCTGGGGCTGCCTGTCCGTACTCCTCCCCCACTGACGGGTGTAAGGCTGGCTGCGGTAAGTGCTGCCCAGCTGGGCAGAAATGACATCACAGCTCATCACTCAGCCCCATGCTGCCTGCAAGAAGCAAACAGGACCTGAGACCTGTAGCTAAACTACGGCAAATTGCTGCCTTGCGCGGGAGGTTCGGTCTGCTCGGGTACGAGCGGCTCGCTCGGCAGGCACCGTGTACCCACTGGAGGCAGCTGGCTGGGGGCACAGCACCAGCTGCAGGAAACCAGCTCAGTTCTCAGCACCCAGATGAGTAGTACAGGGGAAAAAAAACCAGGGAAATTATTCCGTTTTTTTTTTTTTTTTTTTTTTTTTTTNTTTTTTTTTTTTTTTCTATTTTGTGCAGGGATTTTCTTCCTCTGAGGCACCTGATGACAGGTTAAAAGGCAAATAATCCCTGCTAAGTCACAAGCCCTCGACAAATGTGCAACAGAAACGCATGCATGTATTGATTTACGAAGTGCAGAGAGGTGCAGGTACTCCCTACTAAGAGCTGGAATAAATTGTGTCATCACTGACACCGTGAATTTTGAATGGCAGTGTATGTCGCCCAAAGGTGTTTCATATACAACTGTAGAGTAGACAGTAAGACTTAGGTTGGTAAAACAATTTATTTTCAATATCAGAAGGAGGCAGGACAGAGGGTTCAAGCTGGATAAAAGTCATGTAGCTACAAAGCTTCTTAATCAATGTGCATTTTCCTCTTGCTAGGTGCCCTTTTTTATTCCTGCTGCCGTCTTGTGGTGGAGTTTCATCTTCCTACCCTGAAATTTTCAATTGCAAGTTTTAGATGTGGTGATATTTACATAGATTTATTTATTTATTTATAAATAAAAAATATTTCATTTATGAAAGAATTTAAGGAATCTCTCATGACAAGCATGTTAGCACACTTCAGTTTGACTAAATAAAATTGGACAACTGAGCTTTCATTTATTTACCTGTTTTACAGTATTAATTCAATTCTGTTTTAAAAATATGTATCCATGATTTCAATTATATCTTAGGTATTGATTTTTTATAAAATTTAAATATTTATTTAAAGTACTATATCAGAAAGGCTTATCATAATCCACTGGTCTTCTCATTCTACCACTAAAATTATTTCATGATATTCATGTACATTTCTTGACAAAGAGGTAAAATAACTGGGAAATTAAATTGCAAGCATAATCAGAAATAGTCACTTTTGACTCTGAGGCAGAAGCAAAGCATCAGGTCTTCCTGAGGAAAAGAATTCTATTATCAGAGCAAAGTCAAGTAATAAATTCATCTCTTGAAACCACATTCTTCCCAAATTCTGCATTTCAGTCACTTCTGTGTTAGGGGTATCACTGCATGGATCCCATTTTCTTTATATTTGAATCACATGGAGGGCCTATGGACTGCAGTCCCCAAATTACAATAGCTTCTTTAGAAAACTGTTCGGAATTGCCTTGTTGTGAGACATTTTTTAAGAAACAAATTTAAAATAATTCTAAAAGTACTAGAGGGTAAATTGTTATTGAAACATCTTTTAAAGGATGAACAGAACTTCTAGAAATCAGTTAAAACACCCACTGCCTTTACACACAGGTTTTTATCCAAAATAATTTTTTTTCTTTCCACTGATGGAATATCTTAGCAGAGACTCTTGAACAATCTCTTTTTTTAATCTAATGATGTCTGTTTTGGAGGGATTTTTTTTTTTTTAATTAATTTCCTTTATTATGTGACTATGTGAAAACCACTGAAGAAGTACGGGAAAAAATACTGAACATAGGACAAGATACAGCTCATTCTGGAAAGATGTTTAGTTTTTTTCCTTTGTATTCAAGCTTCATTATGTACAGGCAAATTTTTCATGGGCAGTGAAGATCAAATACACTGTGACATAGTATCAGTGTGTATCATGGCCTCGACTGTGAGATGCACCACTTCAGGGTATTCTGGACCACTCCCACACTCAGGTCCTGCAGCCCCTCAGTATGTTTCTTCATCACTTTCTTCAGATCATGGCAGTCTGTCTTTCCATGGATAAACAGTAGTCCTTCTGAGTGGATCACTCATACATACATAAAGTCTCTGAAGTCCAATGAATTCTATTTTCCTTTTGTCATGGTTGTCTTCTTAATAGACTTTAAAAGACATATATTAAACTAAATTTAAAATGTGCCCAGTAGCTCAAAGACTTAATAAGAACAGTGGAAAGTAAGTGAAGTCCTAAGGATTGATTAGGACAAACATTGCCCTGTACATAAATTTAAATAAGTCATTCAGGGTTACCTTCCATGGTTTATGTCATTTCAATTCTATAGCTTCATATCATTAATAGGTTTAGGATATTTCTAAGATACTTACAAGTTTAATATCTTAACAATTTAAAGTTCATGCCACAGCTAGATAACATACTTAATGGCAGCAAAGCTTCAAACAAATTTCTTGCAACATTAGCTGTATTTAAAAGTATAATCTTATGGTGCTTCCTCTTGTTCAGCAACATTTCAGAATAATTGGAGAGGGTATGTATTTACAGTGGAGAAAATAACATACATTGTTAACACTGCTTATGATGCTTATCATTATTTAGATGCAAAGTCTGAAAAAATATTGACAAAACCCATGTTCTAAATATATTCTCATTACATAAGAAGCATCTGGGCTTGTGGAACCCATCAATATGTGCTTATATTTTTAAAAAATACTTGAAGAAATACATTTGAGTTTAGTTGGTGTTTTTAAAGATTATATCCTTTTTTTTTTTTTTTTTGTTAATGGACAATTCATCTAAGGCACTGTCTGCTGCATTTACTTGAAAAGAATCCTTGTGGATTTAGTGAGAACTGACTGAAACTGTCTGAGGTTTTTGCCTTTTCTTTTAGTTATTATTGGTGATTTGTTGTTTGGGGTATTTATTTATTTATTTATTTATTTATTTAAATAGGAGCAGAGCATTCAGATTCCCATTTAAGTTCTATCAAGCCTGGTGCCCAAACATGACAGTTGATAGCTAATTCTCATCACCACCTTAGGAGAATTTCACTGTTAACATTGAGAACATTGGTGCATTCTGCATCCACTCTTTAGAGAATCTTAATCAAAAGATNNNCAATGTTGCAGGAAATCTCATTGGAGCTCTGCTCTCCTTAAGTACATTATCTAGCTGTAGTACAGACTTAAAAGGTTAAAATGTTAACCTTGGCTTTACGCTACAGAGACTGTTCTACAAATACTGATAGTGTAATACTGAGTTTCCTTAAAACAAGGAGGAGATGAAGCAAGCAACTTCTGGACTTAAAAAGAGTAGTAGAACTACCTTTAGAAAGGTATCTTTTCTAAAAAGCAAGAATGGCTTAAGTTTGTCCTTTGAATAATCCTGACACATTTGTACCATGGTGACTTGGGGAACACATGAAGTGCTTATAACTATCCCACACAGTTCTACACTGAGTATGTGCCTAATTATTTACTTTTGTGTTTGGTGGTGACCAAACATAAGTGTTGCCCTGAATCATGGCCTAAGTGCATAACTTCAGCAATTTACTTTTGCCCAGTCATTATATGCACATTGTAAAGGCTTGCCACGTGTAACTAGTACATAATGAGCATCATTAAAACTTCTAAAGAAGGGCTCTCTGTGTATAAGATATGCAGGACTGACTGCTGGGTTTGGTGTTTTGTGTCTGGGGCTTTCAGTCTATTTCAAGTGAAAATATGTAATTCCAGGCCACTCTTCCAATACATCACAGTCATTTTCTGCACTTTAGTTGTTTTTCTCTCCATTTTTCCCACAAAATAAAACACCATTACAGCAGGTTTAAAGTGCACTTTAGTGCCTGCAATCTTCCCATGCTATTCTTTTAATATTTCATCATTAAATAGAAAAATAACCTGATATGATCCTAATTTAGTGCCAATTACACTGCATTGATCAAAGTGACCTTTTCATACTGGAGCACAAAAATCAATCCCGCTGCACAACAAATGTCAAGGGGATGAGAGCAACATATAATCTGTGACAATCAAAACATTACTTACAAATGAAATCACCAATGACCTGCATGCCAAGGCAATTTCTAAATAATGTGCACTGGTTTTATTTGCAGCTTTTGTTGGGATTTTTTTGTCTTATTTTGTTCCTCCCTGTCTGCTGCCAGACGCAGTTGGGCTATTTCACAGTTTCACTGACAACACTGAAAATGATTGGAGGTCTATGACTGATACCAAAATAATTGCACAAAGTGACTATAACCCATAATGCATCTTTAACGTTTAGAAAAGTTGATTTTCTGGGGACCCAAAAGTCCCCATTCTGACAATGTTTCTGTGATGAATTTGGTGATATTTCAAAATGTAGCCAAATTTACTATGTCAGCCATAGCCAGGGAGGTCACAAACAATTACTCAGGGATCCTCACTCTTCTGCCTTCAGTCAGTGATCCATAAGCCAGAGTTTGATGTAGATATTAGATCTGCAAAGTTAATAACAACATTGCAGTGACATTAATGATGATAGTACTTTATCCCTTATGTCTATATGAGTTTTAGGGTCCAAATGGGGAGGCATTTGGCTGCAAAGGCAGTATCATCTACCAGCTGTAGCTAGAAAACACCTGATCTATCTATATCTGTAATTTAAAATAGAAAATTGATTTTAGTTCAATTTTCAGTGTTGGTTTTTTAAGCATATAATAGAAGTCTCTAAACTAAACCTTGCTTTATGTTTTGCTTATAATTACTCAGGGATGACCCCTCCAGTGAAAAAATTCTTACCGAAAACTGAGACGATCTAAATTGATTTGTGAATCTGCAACCCATGAATCAAAGCCAGAAAACAATGTAGTTAAAATCATGTTGTTAAAATCTGCACTTTTCAGCTATTCCACTGTTGTGAGCATGTCACACCAGAGGATCTGAAGCTGTGTTTAAACTGTGTCCTCTTCAAGCATGTAGACTCTTTGGGGTCTTTAAGGATGTAGACTTCCAGCTAAACTGCTGAGGTCTTCTTCAAGCATTTAGTTCTACAGAAACAACTGGGACTGTCCAAGTTTAAAATCCACCTCCTCCAGTACCCAGGTAAGACTTACAGGATTTGGCAGATGGGATCTGCCAGTGACAGGTCTAGGATGAGGAACTTAATTTAATCTCTTGTTGTATTGTTTGCTTTCCTGAAACTAGATGTGGTATTTCTATTCCACTCTTGGAATTTTGTTTGTTTGTTTGTTTGTTTGTGGTTTTTTGTTTTTTTTTTTTTGTCTTTTTAGATCTAAGCTGGATGTTCCTAGATGATAAATTGATGATTAGAGCCTGTTTTTAAAAATGTTTCACTTTGTTTTGCAAACATGTTTGGTAAAGGTTTATGTCCAAAGAACTGAGGTAATTCTCAAGGGTTAGGGGTTTTGTTTGTTGGTTTGGTTTGTTTTGTTCTGTAGTTTGTTCTCTAGAGAGAAAGTGTCCTCATTGAAATAATTTATCCACAAGAAAAATCTCCAAGGCCTGAATATTTTCCCTGCTCATGCACACTAATCTGCTAATCAACCAAGAATGAGAGAGCATGGGAAAACCTAACTCTTAATATCAGTCTCAAAAGTGCTTGTTCTTCCAGATGCTTTGACTTCAGATCCAAAATAGAAAAAAAAATAGGGAGAGAGATTCTCAGGGTTTTATAATCCCTATTACTGTTCTGGGGGTCACAAAACATTTCCTTTTATAGCACTTCACTGAAAATAAGACTGTACGGTCTCAGATGGGAATATCTTAAAAAGGGAATCTAGCTATGCCTTCTACCTCAGAGATGAATGAATGAAACCTTTGGTGCAGCACTTGAGATCCTTGAGGGCCTCTGCATCAAGATTAAAGAGCCCTTTTGGGTCCTAAAGCAAAAATGTAATTTGGGGGTATTCATATAAATTTGCAATTTTTTCCTTGCTTTCAGTAGCATTTGCTAGAGATACAGTATGTGTTTCACTCAGCAAGCTGGTTAAACCTCAGTTTTTCCTCCTGACCATAAAACAAGAATATCTCTCTTCTTAGAAATCCATTAGCAAATATGATTTATGACTGACACTTCCACAACTCTGTATGTAGCTCTGGTAAGAACTAAATCATATTCAAGACCTGTTTATGAACCAAATCCAATTCATTTCATGCTCATGCAGAATTAATTTCAGACTAATGTAAAGGAACAGTATGTGCAGACTGTTAAGGTGACTTCTTTATTTTTAACATGTTCTTCAGTGCAATTTTCAGCTTAACAACTTCAATATAAATTATGTGATTAATTTTTATACATTTCTGTATATTTAATGCATTTACCCAAATGCTGCTCTCATTTGGTATACTGTTTCAAATGATTAGAATTAAATCAATTATTTGGAGCAATCACAATTTCCAAAGACAATTTTTCTTCAGTGTTAAGCTGCAATGCAAACATGAACTGACAAAATAAGGATGATTATATAGATCTGGACAAAACAATTTTTTCCCATCTAAATAGGAGATTTTAAAATTTCTTCACCATTAAAGAATCAATAGATCCATTAGCTCATCATTTCTGGTAGACATAGACAATGCAATAGTTTGCATCACCACATTCAAAATATCAGTTCAAAATAGATGCCCCAACTCAACTTCTAGCACGTCCAGCTCATTCTTTAAAAGCAATATTGTTGCTTTCTTTCAGCACTTTACCTTGAGGTATGAGAGCAAATGGGAGACAATTCATCTGTTGTAACCAAAATCTGTGTTTTGGCTGATTTCAGCATTCTAATAGTTTTTGATTTGTTACAATTGTTTTGACCATGTTACATTAAAGAATTATACATAGGAATATACTTCATAATGGACCATATAGGGCTCAGTATACAATGCATGGTGTTTTTTGAATGAAGGGATATCATATTTATAAGTCTTAATTTATGGCCTAAAATACAGAAAGTAGGTGTCTCAGGCACAAAGAACCTTTCATTCCACAGGGGAATATAAGAAAAAGTGCCAAAAGGAGCAGAAAAATTTAGGATTGACCTATCAATAACCAGTATACCTGAGGTCTAAGTTCTTCTTCAACTTGCTGTGCCATGTGTGCAATATTATTACTCATCAATAAAATGTAGGGCAAACTGAATTTAGACAACAGTTTAGGGCTAACTCTGAAGTCAGAGCTAAAAAGAAAAAAGTGCATCCAATAATAATTCTTTAAATAACAAGAAGCTAATGAATGAAATTCAATTTATTTTTTTATATATTAAATGAACATATGTGACTGTTACACTTTAATACATTATGTAACCTACTTAAGCATTCAACTGAGCTTTGAAATATTTAAGCCATAGACTGCCAGGGCTGCTTTCCACTTCCTTGGGCAAGACATTACCACTGTGCTGGGTAATGCTATCTCTAAAGCTTTTACATTTTAACATAAGAGGTACTTAGAATTATTAAGTTTCTATTGATTCGGAATGCCACAATTTCTATGAACATCTGATTTCTTTCTTATCTGTATTCTTTTAGATCTATATGTCCAAATTGCATTCAGAATTTAATCCTCAGACACTAGGGAAAACTAATCATTTGTCTACTCCAGTAATAAATCATACCTCATTAGAGAAAATCAAATTTTCTGCATTCTCAGAACAGAAAATTATGAACTTATTTCTTTACAAATTGCACAGGAGATAATATCCAATAATCCATTAAGCACATCTTAATCAATATCTATCACTGTAATGTAAAGCTCACTGATAAGGATATACGTATTGCTGATTAAAAGTATCACTATAGTGGTATTCTATACAAATTTCAAAGAATTTAAATCAATATATTGCCAATGTATCAAGCAACTAATTTCATTCAAGCACAACAGTGAGGTATTTTGCATGCTTAAAAATCTGAGTCAAAATGTGTTTACACCTGCAAGCTTTAAAATACAACAAAGTAGTGTCTCACATGTAATGAGAGAAAATAACTTCACATGAGAATGTGTGTAGAAGCTTACAGTTAACATGACCCAGTCCAAATGTTTGTGCTTAAGTGGAAAGATTCTTACCAATTTCACTGGGCTTTATGGAAGACCTTTGCAGTGTGGTATTACATCTTTCCTTAAAAAAACCCCAAAACATACAAATAGCATTTTAAAAATAAAGGATAGCTTTCACAGGAAATTAATAGGAGCTGCCACACTTATACTTTGCTTTAAGCTTGTCTTGGAATGAGTTTTCTGCTTGGGTATTTATGCACTAGAAAATCCTAACTGACCTGGAACACATTAAGTGATTATAGTGTGTGATTCAACAAATTCCAGAAACACGTTTCAAGTCCCTGAGTCACTCACATGCTGTTCAACTGTTTATGCACTGTGAAAGATGGCTGTATGACAAGCATGCAGAAGAAAACTGTTCTTATCAAGACACTAAGTAGTTTTGTGTGACTTCTGCTAAACTGACCTCCCAAACTCCTATCCCAGCATATGTTCTAAATAGTCCCTTATGTTCCTAATGAACTGCAAGTAAATCAGGAAGGGAAGTCTTGTACACTTTCTATGTAGACCTTTTTTAAAGCTCAAAAGTAATTCCTTGTTATGAAATGTTACTTTTATCAGTAAATTAGCGTCCCTGAGCACAGGTAACCATACTTTGTTGGTAAATGTAAAGGAAATGTTAATTACATGAAATAATTTCTTCTTTGCAAGACAAAGGGATGGCACTTGAAACCTCTCCTTTTCTGTCATACAAAGTGTTCTTCCAGTCTGAACAGAGCAAGCAATTCTAGGAGTTCCATTTGTTTAAGAAAATAGGTCTAAATTGATTAAACTAATCATTTTATTCTAACTGCTCTTTTTAAAGACAACTGCTGATTGCATGCCCCTTTTGTAGCTGTAGCTGAGCCTGAGATGGTACAAAATAACCATCTTGCCAGTTGTCACAACTATTTGTTCATTCTTTAATTAAAAATAATATATAAAACCGTATAATTTACATCTAATTGGGAAACATCTTCTTCAGTCAGAAGGCAGCATAGTCTGATGGTGTAAGTAGAAGCTTGGGTGTCAAGAGTTCTGAGCTACTGTCCAACTGGAGAATCAGAGCTGGCCTGGCAAAGATTTCTTAATCTTCATGCTTAAAAATCTCATTTACTTACGAAAGATAATTTCAGTTAACCATTGACTCCATGAGTATGCTGTGAGAGTTGGTAAAGCTCTGTTTTGCAGACCTTAAAATAGAATAAAAATTTAGCACTGTCTTGCAGCACACTGTGATAACAGCAGACCGGTTAAACAAAGCAAAAGGAAGACCGTAACTGCAGGTTGTCTTAAAAAACTACCAAACAGAACAAATCCTTGTGTTTCAAAGTCATGTTCTGGTTTGCCACAGAGTTGAATGTTGTTAAGGAGGTGAATTGTAAATATAATAATCAAATTCCATGAAATAACAGGAGTGGGTTTATCCAAGGAGAGATCTGGAGTCAGTCAAACATCACAACAATATTTGATTGAAGAGAGGAGTGGGATTGAAGAAGTCCTCTCCACACAGGCTGAACATAAAGGAAAGCAGCTCGGCAGAGAAGGACCTGGGGGTCCTGCTGGACAACAAGCTGTCCATGAGCCAGCAGTGAGCCCTGGTGGCCAACAAGGCCAATGGTATCCTGGGGTGCATTAGGAAGAGCATTGCCAGCAGGCCGAGGGAGGTGATCCTGCCCCTCTGCTCAGCCCTGGTGAAGCCACATCTGGAGTGCTGTGTCCATTTCTGGGCTCCTCAGGACAAGAGGGACATGGAGCTGCTGGAGCAGTTCCAGTGGAGGCAACAAAGATGATCAAGGGACTGGAGCATCTCTCTTATATGGAAAGGCTGAGGGACCTGGGCCTGTTCAGCCTCAAGAAGAGGTGACTGAGAGGGGGCCTCATCAGTTTCTGTCAGTATCTGAAGGGAGGGTACCAAGAAGATGGATCCAGGCTCTTCTCGCATATGCCAAGCAGTAGGACAAGAGGCAATGTGCAGAAACATATGCACAGGAAGTTCCACCTGAATGAGGAAGAACTTCTTAACTGTAAACTGGCATATATGTTCTTTAGTTCAGCTCCAAAGCCAACCATTTTACCAAAGGCAACAGCTTTTGAATTTTGCAGCAGAAATCAGATGCTAACAAAACATTGTTTAGTGAAACAGGCTGATTTTTTATGTTTTTTTAGATATTCAGTATACATTCAGAAGTTTATATTATCTTGAAATCTTACACTGCTCTTTAAAGTATCTCTTTTTTTCCTCAGAAAGACTCAAAATGGGGAAACTTTAGAAGCAAAGGAATAATCTATTATTATTCATGGTCTGGTATACCTATTATCAGCAGTGCACTTAACTGAACAGGCCAGCATCCATGCTGCAGTCTAAGTTAATCTCTTGCTTTTCTGATTGAGAGCTCTTTTTCTCAAACAAAGGAAAAAGCATTAAGGTAAAAATGCCCAAAGGTCCTTTTATTGCATACAAAAATTAACCAGGACCCTTTTCCCACTCATGAGAATACATATGCTGTTACATTTAAGACAATGAAAATGACTGCTTGTGTTCTGACAGGGAAGTGGCACCTTTATTTTGGGGATAATGTCTTTCTCATCATTAGACTAAAGCTTTATCAGCCATGAAATTTTTAGATTTTTCTCTTTTTTTTGGCACAATATGTGTCATGGTTTTCACGTTTCGGTCTCCAAACACACTCTTTCCTAGTAAATTTTCTGCAGCCAAAGAGAATTTGTCACAATCTGGTAAATTTACAGAGCAAACCTCTTTTATGCACAAGTGTTTTATGAGCTACACCATTCACTGATATCCACAGGGAATGCAGAAGTGCCATAGAAACAGAATCTTCTCCGTGCACCATGCCCTGCCTACACTGAAAATTAAACATTACATAAAGCACATATAGAGTTAGGCAATACAGTTAGACAATTAGCAGACCTTTACACCCTGCAGCTTGAGCCTGTATTATCCTCCATGCCACAGCATGAATCAATACCATTACTAACTTTACTCTGTGTGTCCATATTACACACATGCAAGCCCCAATTCACTAGAAGTTGTCAAAATTCTGACTAGGAAAGGCTGCAGATTGCCAAACCAGCACACCATTCCCCTTTGAACAGATCACCAGGCCTTTGACCCCTGTGCAAGCAGGAGCTGAACCTTTTGTTGGGGACAAGTACTGATGCTGAAGGAACAGGACTGAAGAGCAGACAGAATATGACTTAGCCAATGATAGCACTATTGAACTACACCCTCATTTTGTCTTTTATGCTCCACTCTTCTTCTTTTACTGCAGATAGCTATGGATTAAAGCTGGAGAACACAGGAATGCTGGAACACCCAAACACTAGCATTCACAAAGAGATATATAATACACAATAGAGTGACGTAATTACCTGAAGCAAATAAGAGAGAAAGCAATAAGGACAAATATCCTTATTGAAGTTATGACCATCAGGAGCTTAAATGATAGTTTTTGCTTAGTGCATTAAGCAGAACTCTTCACACCTCACTTTTGATCTCCGTATGTCCCCTTTCCAACTCACACCTTGGGATCAGCTGATCTCTTCCAAGTAGCCCTTGAAAAATAGCTATCACTAAAAGCCACTGTGTAATGGATGGTCCAAAAGCAGCACAAGCTGTTGGATGTTATGTAGCTCACTGCCTGTCATTGGGCACACCCCCAGCAGTGAGAATCACCATAAAAGGGGCTGGGGAGAGAGGAGCTCCGTTCAGCTCAGGCTACATCCATATTTGTTCAGCCTCCTTGCAGCATGGAAATTCAGGCAACCACATAAGCTGGAGGTTGATTTTGCTGTCTTCTGCATCTACAGATACCCTCCTCATACAAAAGTAACAGGAGATTTCAGGTTCCCTTTTAATTGAGTGACTCTTCAGGTTTACATTCTATTTTCTCCAGTTTTTCTCTTTGGCTATGATTAAGACAGTCATTCTTCATAAAAATTGCAAGTAAAAGTTCTTTCTCATGTACAGATTTCTAAAGTAAAAGATTTTGAGAAAACACTCAAGCATTATTAAATTCTTGCTTTAAGAAAACTCCATTCATTATTTGTTTAAATGCCAGCACAAGTTTTATATGAAACTTCCCTTTCCCTGATGGGAAAAATAATTTTTTTCCCTGGTATTTAATACATACATTATTAGATTTGACTATGCATTTATTGATTAAATTGATCCATCATATTCAGGTCTTTTCAGTAACATATCCATCTTTACACACCTCTTGATTCAAAACAGGTTCATAACTTTTGAATGGAAATTCTCATGAAAATACACCTTTATCAAGACAGAGCAATCAGCAAACCTGCAGAAAGAGCCCTTAGGTTTCACCTGGAAAACCTGGCTTCAAGTCAGGTTTGCAGAAGTCAGACAAGGAACCTGAATTTTATGCACACGTCCAAAGCTCCATCTTCAATAAATGAGCAGGTTTCTCTCTCTCCTCCAGAAATGCTAGACCCCAGACAGTTTTGAAATGCAGAAAAAACTAGATATGTCTCAAGCATTTATTATTTCCTTGTCAAAGCAACACATGAAACCTCCAGAACCGTGAAACATCAGAAACTTGCAAGTTTCTGATTAGATACATTGAAGTTCAACTAATATCTTCCTCAAAACAGTATGAAATTCATCAGTGAAGTTTTCATTCTTTCTGGTTTGTTCCTAGAAATAAAAATAGAGTTAATAACGACTATGATGATGGAGAATAGAAAACCTAAATGCAGTGTTACAGACCATATGTAATAAAATGACAACTTTGCATTAACTTTTACATTTTGGAATATAGAAATCATTGTGAAAGTCTACATTATATTGCTGTGGTATCAGAGCTGTGGTCTCAGATAATTCCATAAAATTGTGCTGGAGACCTTAGTACAGCAAAATATGGAAAATATGGAAATAAAAATATATTAATAAAAATCTACAATTTCTCAACCACGCAAATTAGGTTTCAGCCTGGTTAGTGAAAAATAAGAGTGGAAAGCAGAAATATTATTCAAATCTTTCAGTAAGTCAGAATAGATGTGAATGAATTAAATACATTTTTATGAACTTAATCTATGTGAATAATATATTCCATCATCATCAGTCTCTGGATCCAGATGAGTCAGCAAGATGATACCTGTTAATGCCAACTGATGCCACGAATTCACCAATCTATTAAAACTAGAGTCTTACATTCTTAAAAATCAGTTTTTGAATGTGGGCCAAACCCAGGACATGGCTTAAATAGAAGCATGGCATAGTTTGGAAGACAAACTCGCCATAGTGTGAAAATATCTGCCCAGCCTATCTGTTGTAATGAAGTGCTGGTGGTCACCAGACAGTATACATTTCCCTTAGACAGAAAAGTCCAAGATTTAGGGCAGCAGTAAGCCCGAGTGTAGTAACCTGAGCCGAGTAAAAAGGGAAGATATATTGAGAATGAATCACAGCAGACAGCAAAATCTTGAATCGCTTCTCACCTACTTTACATCATGTAGAGAAAGCCATGCATCCCGCACCGAGCCAGCCCTTGGCTGAGGGCTGGGTGACGGGCCATGTCCCTGCCCATCCTCCCCTGGCTGGCGCACCTGCCAGCTGTGCTAGCCAGGTCCAGCTGACGTGCCTGCTGACTGCAGGGTAGCCGGGATCAGGGGAATTAGTTCTGCTTGCTTTGGGAGGCCAGCCCAGCCGCCACGGTCTCTATTCATACTCCCCTGCACCACTCAAGCTCAACTGGAACCATTTAGTACCCTCATTGTTCTGCGGTTTTTATTTGTTTCCTTCCACTCAAGCACATGTTAGAAAAGGCGACCCCCCAGCAATCTTTTTTTTCCCCCCTTTTCACATGACTAAGCGATTATCTTCCTCCTAATCAAAGAGACAGATGAAAAGAGTTTATTAATAAAAGTTCCCCTTCAGGAAGATTGGAAATGAATGATTAGTAAAATACACCCAATTTTACTTATAGACCCCCCTCATAGAGAGGCATCTGTGAAGGGTAGGGATGCCAGAATAGTGGTGGGGACTTAGGCATCTGGAAGTTGTTTGCGATATGGATTAGAAGTCAGGCTGCACATAGATACTGCCTCCAGTCACAAAAGCTTGCTCTGTGGAGGGGAAAAAAATATGCTGCTTGTTTACAGTGCTACTTTTTTCCTTTGCTTGTTATCTGTTTTATTTCTTCCCTCAGCCCTCTCTCCCCACACCATTCATGTGCAATTATGTCTGCACAGATACGCCAGCTGGTGGGGCCTGTTAACCATACCCAGCACACCAGCATCTAGGAAAAGGGGAGGAGGCAGGAGCTGGGCAAACAACACGGCATTGTGCATGGGACCGGGGCATTATCTGCTCCCTGTTGCCAGGGACCACTGATCAAAATGGGATAAACTACTCCTGCACTAGGGAGAAGAGTCTGAACGTAGCCGTGCCTTCAGCTTGCAGTGTATCCACAGCATATTTAAATCAGTGGTAAATCACAGACAAAAAATCTCCAAGGGGCTTAATAAAGAGCTGAATATTTAAGCAAGTTTGGAAAGAGTGTTGTTTTCCGAACAGATCTAGTTTTACCAGCATGAGTCTGGGGTGGTCGCACTACTTACAAGCATTAAACTACACCATCATAAAAAATCATACAAAACCTGAGAACCATTCTAGTGAACCATTCTCTTATACTTGTCTTATGAAATAAATATTAAATACACTCAAAGATGCTACTTTTAAATCTCTCTAGGGATAGGCTTTTCTGATGCTTTCTACTCCTTAAGCTGAAATTTTAGTCTCAAAATCAAATAAGTAAAGAAGTACAAGATAAGGCTGCTTAAATTCTACACGTGTCTATTAGAACTCAAATTAAGAGAGTATCCCACTTGAGTGTGAGGGAGCTTTGGATCAGGATTTTAGGCCTTCTATTCATCCAATTTTCCTTCACTCAGAAGAAACAAAATCCAAGCCCTAAACTACCTCAAAAATGTCTAAGAAAAATTTTTAAAATGATTTTATTATTTTAAATTGGGTTGCTTTCAAATCTAGATTCTCATGCTGTGTTTCAAAGAAGATTCAATTTCTCCCCTCTCACGCCTTGTTTGGAAGAAATTGTATTCTGAAGAAAGGGCATTTCTTTAACTCATTTTTTAAACAGAAACACAATTAAGCATTAAATTGCATCTCAATTTCAACTTTTTCTAGGACCTTCTCTAAAAAAAAGCATTTAGGAGTTGAAGGAAAATAAATATATCTGAGGAAAATAGTTTTTTGTGCAAGCATATTTCTGAATTTGTCAGCATTTTTTGATTATTTGAGAAAGCAAAAAGGAAAATTAATTGGAAGACTACTACAAAATAATTGAAACATCTCCACATAATTACAATTACAGCAACATGATGGTAAGGTTATACTATTGCTAATGCAGTAAATAAAGCAGGCTATTTCAGTAAATCCAAAATTATTAGATTTAAACTCATGACAATGGATATTCATTTTAGACCTACTGGATTGTATTAGATATATATTTTAAGCCTCTTAAATGCTTATACATTAGAGATATAAGGGATCTCCTCTGTTAGAGGAAGGACTGCAGAAAAAACATACCTTGTAAACAACATTCTTAATACCATTTATATGTGTCATTTTACAGAAAAAAAAATATTAAAAATTATAGGCATTTATTTCCACAGAACAAAATTATGAACAAGACCAGTATTGTACAAGTTTCTTTAGTATGGTTTTAAGATGATCCCATGACATAAAAGTAGAGGAGATTTCACTGGTGACTCCTCATTAATGCCAGCAAAGTTTTAAATAACACCATGCTATCACACATTCCATATCTGTTAAAATTTAGGTAATTCTTCATGTAGTATTAGTAGGCTTGTTTATATCAGATTTCCATGAAATTCAAAATTTACCTATGTCAGTCTTCTTAAAACAGAAAATCACAACATATTTAAAACATGTTTAAAACCAAATATTTTTCTATCTACATATATCCTCTATAATAGACTCAAGACACTATGCTGCATCTTCCCGGATGCAGACATCACCTTCACCATTTCTAAAACACAGTAGTTACTCTCTTCCTTTCTCTTCTTGGAAGTGTTGTAAAGTTAAACCCCTCCTTCAACTGGAAAAAAGATGCAGTGTCCAACTAGAGCCACACTTTCAAATTGCTACCACTACAGCAAGCTTCATCGTTGAAGGGAAAAAGAAAACATTCTCTCAGTAGGTCATCATTGCTCAGGTTCCCATGAAGAAGTCCTAGGGGAAGGGAGAATAGCCTGGGGTTTGTGGTAGTGCTTTTTGGCAGTGTTAACATTAAAATATGCCTCTTTCAGACAGAGCAGGGGTCATATAATGACAGGTTTGCAAAACACAAGGTATCTAACAATAGTCATAATTTTTCAGGCATCTCTGACAATCTCACCTTCCTAATGCTTTGTCTGCATTCAATGCCTACACCAAGGGGATTTCCATGAACACTGTTTATAAAAGAGTAACTTACAGTTAAGATACCAGGCCTTCTTTTTCCTGAAGAATTGTATCTACAAAAGAAAAAAAAAAGCAGTGGTTTAAACTATCACAGATAACATTTACTTTCACATCAAAAATATGTTTAGGTTTTGTCTTTGTGGGGTTTTTAAAGATAATGTAGAAAATTTATAAGATGAGAGAATTTTTTTTTAATGAAACAGCCATTTTACAGTTCTTGTGTTTGTCAAGACATATTGCCTTACCTTTTCTGAACTGTACTGATAAAATAATTTTTAGAAGTGATTTAAATTATCTGAAAAGATTTATTATTCTTTGGAGCCATCTAGGTAAGGCACTAACAGAAAACTGAATATAATATCCCAATTTTGTTATTTCTTTAAATAGAAGTTCTAAATTCAGTATGCATCATGGCTTGATGTGGGAACAAATATTTTTTGCATATTTTCTGTTCTCTTTAATTCTTTCTTGCCCAGTTTAGACATACTACATAAATTTGGACACATGCAGCTGCACACGTGTTTAGAAATTCAGACTTAAATGCATGACTGTCATATAACCATATGCAATACCTTCATATATTTTTGACATGCTCCCAAGCAGTTGATTTTGTGTATTTATGTAGTAGATGGAGTGTTTGTTTGCATTTTTCTTTCCATTAAACAAAGGCTCTATGGTGTCTGTGTTCAGTTGTCAAACTGCTGTTAAAGGGTAACATGCAAATGTGACTTAAAATTGCACACGAAAATGGCCATATGCAATTGTGGCCTTCTATTAATGTGCCTCATTAAATATATATTTTATAGGAAAAAAAGTTCATAAAACATGTACAGCTCATGCTTCTTTAGTTCATATTCATATTTCTACAAAACTAAGAAATAGTTTTGCTTTCCTTTTTAGATAGAAATATTTTATGTCTGATGACATTTTTTAATCAAAGTCTTAAGCAAAACCACATAGACTGGATGTGAGTGGTGTAAGTACAGTTGAAACAGCTGAACAAGGGATGATACAGCCTGCTCCCTCATACAGAAATGAGGGATTTAATTAAACAAATCACTAACTTCAATGGTTACCAACACTTTAAAAAAAATGAGAAAGCAAGTGAACGAGAGTGAAAGAGAAGAAAGAGAAGAAAGAGAAAAAGAGAGAGAGGAGAGAAAGAGAACAAAAGAGTGCAAGAGAGAGAAAGAGAAGAAAGAGAGAAAGAGAAAGAGAAAGAAAGCGAGAAAGCAAGAAAGCAAGAAAGCAAGCAAGCAAGTCAACCCAAGTGTGAAAAAGTTTCTGAAATTAAGTTTAACATCCAGACACACTGAGGTGTTTGCATGTATGCACTTAAGTGGAGGATCCATATGCATCCCCACCTGCATCTATGTATGATATGTACAAATTTTATTTTTTCTGTCTTGACACAGTTTTGTCTCGAGCCTTGCAGTTTCTGTTCAAGAGGAGTATAAATGAAGATCTTTAAAAAGGTATATATTTTACTGTTGTGTGGTTGGTCTACAACCTCTGTTCTGATCCTCCCTTCTTAAACAATTCCCTCATGATGATCTGTTTGTCCTCCTCCACATGTAGATAAATCTGACTCTTCCAAAGATGAAGAGGAGCAGCACAGGTATATCCTCTGGTAAAGACTTTTGGACAGGGAGTTGATCAGCATTCTAATAACATCTTTTTCAGCTGTGAAAGCCAAATAACAATTGGCCTTACTTCTCTTGAAATATCTAAATAAGATGGAACCTTGGCTACTTCCTTAATGTGTCCAGATTTAAAAAACAAAAATAAAATCCATGTTATTTCCTTTAAAAATCTTGTTTACAAAATTATTACCATCACTATGTAACAGTATGAAAACTACTGTTTTTCAAGTATTGTCCTCCCCTCCTCCCATGGTCATGAGCACAAAATTCCTTTTGCATTTTACCTTTTTATGTTGCCTTTATATTAGCCAGCATACCCTGAGTGCTTTGCCATTTAAAGTGAAACTAAAGCAATCATTTTTGCTACTTTTCCCTCTATATCCCCACACAGTCCTATTTATCCAAAACTCTTGAAATATCTAGAGTGATATTAATCTTTCGGGTGGAAAAAAAATAAAGATATTTCTCTAGGGGAAAAACAGATTATTCTCCACTCCTTCAGTACTTCAAGCCATAAGACTACTATGGTATCTGTGTTCAGCTATCTGTATTTGTCTGCATATATAATTTTGAGCACTTTTTAATTGTAACTTTAACTATGCATTTCTTAATGCAGACTGTTAATTTTTGATAGACAGTTTAACCATTTCATAGCCTCTAGCATTTTTCCTACATTATTTTAAGTACTCTTAATTTAATTTTATTAAAAAATTAGCAAATAACAATGTGGTTTAGTTTTTCTGTGATATTTCTCCTAGTCAAAAAGTGCCAGGTGAAAAGTCCAGTGAAAAGTATCAAGAAAGAAGCAGATTACAGGGCTAAAACAAATGCTTAACCCACTTCAGCTTAACCCAGTGGTCATCTTTTCACCCTCATGAAATGTGAATGTCTAGTGAGGATCTCTTTACTAGTGAAGAAACAAGACCAGATATTGGTAATTTTCATCTAACATCCAGAGTTTATTCTCTGCTTTTCTGCCAACTGAGATAATATATTCTTTCAAAATTAAAACAAAGCAGGATGTTTGAAGTTTTTAACCACTTCTCAAATCCAAGAGGTACTAAGACCAAATCCAAAGCATCTACTTCCTATCACTCAAGTGTCCCCACTGTGGAAGTGACACTTTGATTATGCCTATTAAAATAAATACATAAATAAATAAATGCTTATAATTTGCAAAGAAAGCTCATTGATAAATGAAGTGTTGCCAATTAGTAGTGGTGCTGGCAGGGCGACATGCCATTATCCCACCAGACACCATGCAATCCTGCACAGGGAGTCACAGAGGGACAGGATCCACGGCAGCTCACCCCCTCCTCCCCTGCCCTGACTCCAGGCATCCCTTTCTCTGACCCCTTTGCCAGTCCTGCATCCCTTTTTGTCCCAGTGCACAGGGTGGAGGGGCTGGCTGTTGTGACGGCGCGGTGCCACTTGGGCTGGGTGACAGCCCATTCTCCACAGACAGCGCTGTCAGAGAATCACAGACTTCCACATGTACAAGTGAAATTAACTTCTGTTAGGCTGACATTTTCCACAATCAATACTCACAGGGTCCTTGTCTCTGGGATCAAAATTCATAAATCAAAAGCAGAAAGCATGAAATAAGGTATTTGATAAATCCATTAACTGAAGTGGAAGTGTACTTCTGTCACACTGTTTAAAGACTACAGTAGTTCTGGCTAAAGGGAGAGAAATCCAACAAACACATTAAGTGAAGTTCTGGCTTGTGTTTGAATATATGGCTCAATCTCACTTGCTGAAGGACTTTATGCCTGTGCAGCAGACAGGTTGGTTTTCCTGGACTTCATGCTGCACAGACTGCCTTCAGAAAGCAGAAAACTACCAACTAACCATTCTCTGACGCACAGTCCTCTCCTCCCACTCCAGACCTATCCAAGTTAAAGACAAATCTGCATTGCAGAATGTAACACCACTGTAAACCACTTTGAATTCACTAAAGCTGCATGAGGCTAATGTGTGGGTCATTGTTTTTAAGGGTTAGAAGGAAGTCCAAGACACAGATAAGGACCCAGAAAACTTTTTTTGCATCTCTAAGTCCAAACATCCAAGTGAGTCCTAAACCCTTAAGGACTACCTGTCAGTACCGTTTGGCGTTTAGGAATTTTTTTGAACAGAGGGCCAAATCCGCACCTGGTGTCATCTGATGTGGGTCTCTTCATGTGACAGTAGTTCTCCAGAGGCTAAAGATGCATACCACGGTTTGCCTTCTCTTAAAATTTACTACAGAAAGATGTATCAATATTTTTCAGCTATGATTCGTGATGGAGAATTAGTGGCAGAAGTTTACCTTTGAACACAAATAGCATTATTTTAACATAGCTACTTTTTAAGGAATACCAGAACTGTGTTTGCTGTGATTGAAAACTGCAATGTCTGCTTGATACAGAAACTGCCTAATGGCTGTTGTAATATGAAAGGTAACAGTAGACAAATTACTTTCATTAGATCATTTCTTTATATCACTTCAAATACCACGACAATACACTTTCCTTCTTTCATGCTCTAAAATAAAGAGAAAACAGCTGCTTTTCTGTATGAAAAAATCTTCTTCAACAAGAATTACTTCTAAGTATAACTGTATGTTATCAACGAAACTCCTATTTTATAGTTTCTGAAATCAATAGAACAATATTTTCAGCACATCTCTTTCTATATTTGGTCGCTACCTATCAATGAATAGTTTGATTTTGCTTTTCTCTAATTGCAAGCTATCCAATAATTAGAGCAGGATTTTTTTCTATACAGATCTTTTGTCTTCTAAGTCTGTCAATAGTTGTGATTTTCTAAGAGTCCGAATGTACTCTAATAGACCTGTGAGAATGACTTTTTTTTTTGCTGTTATGTGCATTCAATAAAGTTTTTCACCCATCACTTAAAGAATTCTATTACTTTCTTTTCTGCTCTGAATAATACAGCTCCCCTTGAGAAAACTCATGTTAACAGAATTGAAGTCTGCGCTTACTTTTAGATAATAAAATTATTGGGCATGTCTGGCTTACCTGACTATTTATAGTTATAGCATCACCCTTATCATGGAGCCATTATAAACCTAAAAAGTTTTCAATATATTGGCCTCTGATATTTACTACTCTATGAAACATCTATATGTGGGTTTTTCCATCATTCAAGGAGTCTTAGCTAGAAATCTTTTGGAAGAAAATTTTTTGGAAGAAAATTTTTTGGGGTTTTGGTTACAAGAAACATTTAATCCTATTTCTCAATTTTTGTTCTCTTTTTCCATGAACACTGTGAATCCTGACTCTGTGTCTTCCCATGGTGGGAGCTGAGAAGCCACAGCAGCTGCTCATCCATTGTGGCTTCCCAAGCAATAAGATCCCCACTCCTTCACAGAGTCAATCTGATTCTCAGTCTGCCTGGCTGACAGGTGACTGGCAGCATGAGCATCCTGGGAAGGAGAAGAGGCAGACAGTCTATCCACTGATGGAAAAACAGCCAGCCATTTGCCGTTTTTATCTTCCCCATTTCTATCTTCCCCAAACGTGTCCTGTCAGAAATATGCAGGGTTTTTTTCCCTTGCATAAAGGAAATTTGTTTTCCATTCATCTCTTTTCAGGGGTTGTTACCAAAGAAGGAATCCAGTATTACTGAGAGCGTTTTCACTCAGTTAAACACAAAACTCAGTAAGTTCACTCACTGCAGAATACCAAGGAGATTACCTTGCTTAGGACAGTCAGTACAGATGAGAATTTACCTTGTTCTCAGATTTCAGTCTGGGACCATTAACTGTTCCACACCTCTCCAGAAGCGTAGGTATGTAATTAAAAGTAGGATAGAAAGGAGAAACCATTAATATCTTGTTCTTTTTCTGCTCTCTCTGCCAAAAAGTTAACTTTTCAGTTTCCCAGTCAAACCAATCCGAGAAAAATTCCTTCCCTTTGCTTATATACCCCATTGACATACAAGGCTTTGAAGTCTAGGGAACATGACACTTCAGTGCATAGCTGATTCTCATGAAGTCTTCATATCTATATCGCTGCAGAGTCACTTGGGAGAGTGTATGAAAAAATACACTTAGAGGCAATCATACTACCTAGAAAGCAGCTAAAAAGTGCATATGTTTCAACATTTTTCAAGATATATGTAAAGATACTGTGTGGTTTTAATTTTTACCAGAACTGCACCTTTCCAGTGTTTTTAAGTCCTCTGTAAAGCAGGGTGGTCTGTAAATTTTTAGACCATTTCCTGCAGAAAAGAAGACATGATATCTGTTGATGTTATTCAGAATAACATGAAAACCTTTTTCAGGAAGAGTATACTAAACATAGAAATCTTCCAATAGAAACTTACATTGGCCAGCAATGTCATGACTCAAAAATGCATATTTTGTTTTGGGATTTAAGAACATGATCAGGCAAACTATTTATAAATGCATCTCATAAACTGAATCATTATTTTTGTATACACTTTTGATGCCTAAAGAAGAATTTTAGCTGTTGTGCAAACAGACAACAAGAAGTCAGGTATTTACAAGTCTTTTGAAACTTATTCAATAAAGCAGTGAATTCCTAAAACAAGAAATATTACTTCAAAGACCTTGCACTACTGCAATATGACAACTGAAAAAGTTAAGCTTCTCAATGCAATGTCCCAGGAAAAGGGTAATTTCCTTTTCATTCAAAAAACTTTAAAATACCATGACAAGTGAAATGGGAATAATTCACTTTTTCTTTACAGAAACCAAATTAAATTACACTAATAAATATAGTGTAACTTGGTTGTCATTGCAAATAGCTTGGGGTTTTTCTGTTCTTTTGGAGCAAAATATTCTGCTACCTATTTGATTCTAGTAATGAGTACTACTTCCTTCTAATAACCTCTTTTCACTCTTCGAAAGGTAAAGCCCTTTTTTATTTGAGGGGATGTCTAATAGTATGTGCTGATTATAAATACAAAACAAACCCCTATATATAATCATGGAATAGTATGGGTTGGAAGAGACCTTTACAGGTTGGCTCTTGGTCCAACATCCTTTCAGTGAGCAGGGAGGTTTTCAACTATACAGTTTAAGTACTAAATCTTTTTAAGTTATAAAAATTGTATATTGTTAAATACTTTTCACTTTTTACTTAAACACATACTTCTTGCTATATTTATAGTCCCAACAAAATCTATTTAACAGCAGCAATCACTAATATCAAAATATCTGCTTTGCTTGTATTTTCTTGTATAGCTTTCTCTACTACATTGAACATAAAAGGCAAGTTAGCTGTTTACAGTCTATGTGAACGCTGAGACCTTTCTAAAAATTAGGAGGGAAAGAGAAGAGTCTTATTGCAAACACAAGTGCAGGACAGCTCCAGCAGTCAAAGCATCTGCCGCTGAAGAGCAACAAGAAGATCCATCAGGTAATGAGAAGATTCATTACGAAAGTGTGTACTTCTATGTGATGCAGAGGGAGTTTCTCCTTGGTTCTGGAGGCTCACAGATGACACCATTTTCTTCCTCTCTTTTCTAGACCCTTTAATTAAAATTCCTAGAAAATATGAAGGTGTAGGATTTTATTAGGGATTTTTGTATGTCTGCTGCTAGAAAGCAAGTAGGGTCATCTGATATCCACCCATATTTCTGAAAATCTTCCCATTTCCCTTTTCTGTTTCTCCAAACATTGCTTTCCAAGCAGCTTTATGCCTCCATTAACCAGGAGAAAGGATCCATGTTTCTATTATACCTCCCATTGTGTTCTCTGAGCTTTTCCAGCAATAGCCTCATCTTGATTACTGTGCTTCCAGTCACAGTAAATTAAGAGAACCAACCTATATGAAAATAATTACCCTTTCTGAAAACTGTTATAGTTAACTACTCTTAACTGTTCCTTATAGCTTTCCTAAAATTTAAATGAAATGTGCTGGTTCTCACTTGTCAAGAAATATGAGAAGCTATGAAAATCATATTTCATTTGTATTTCACTGGACATAGCTATTCTAAAAACAGACAAACAGGACAATTTTTTCTTTGCAATATTTTTTTCTTTCTGACATGAAACAAAAGAATAATGGTATTTATTTCAGCATCTCCAGTATTCCCTAGCCAAAGTGCAGGGGTTACATCGATACTGAAATAGAGATATCTAGTCATTTAGGGCAAGACTGCTTTGTTTTCTTGTAAGTCATACTCCATTATGACTTTTGAATTGCCTAGAGTTCCACAAAGCATGTTAATTTAATATNTAGCTATTCTAAAAACAGACAAACAGGACAATTTTTTCTTTGCAATATTTTTTCTTTCTGACATGAAACAAAAGAATAATGGTAATTATTTCAGCATCTCCAGTATTCCCTAGCCAAAGTGCAGGGGTTACATCGATACTGAAATAGAGATATCTAGTCATTTAGGGCAAGACTGCTTTGTTTTCTTGTAAGTCATACTCCATTATGACTTTTGAATTGCCTAGAGTTCCACAAAGCATGTTAATTTAATATCTTAAGGCTATGGCAGTCACCTAAATGCCCATGGTAAAATAAAAAAGGCAGCTGTGTGGTTTTTTTTTTGTTTTTTTTTTTTTTTTTTTTTTTTTTTTTTTTTTTTTTTTTTTNTGTTTTGTTTTGTTTTTTTAATTTACTAGGAACAGTTTTTCAGAAGCAAGTATGAAGAAAATACTTGCTTTACTAGTTTTACAACCAAAACAAAGCTTTAAAGCTAGGACAGATCTTTCTCTGGAAAAGGCTCTCTTCTATGCCTTTGAAGGCAGGAGAATGCCAAGCAAGCTTTTGGAGTTATACTTTCCATTCTGTCCCAGCACACAGCTCCATTACCAGTTTGCAAATGCTTACAAGACACATCAGGAGTTGTGTTGTTTAATCGCCTTTTTTGCACTTACACAGTTCACAGTTCAAGCAGTGATGAGAAACCATAAATTGGACATAAATCTTAGTGTGCATGAAGGTAACATTCTAGTGCTTCTTGCCTCCTCCTCCTATCCCTAAATGAGTAGTTGGCAAGTTTGGTGGCTGACTATTAAGAGATATAACAATGTTATTTTAAGCCAGCAGCAAAGCAGATGGGAGTCCACAACCTCAAAGCACCAATTGCAAGCACCTAAACTCATTACCTGGAGCTCAAGCAGAAAGAAAGGAGGTTGGTAAAGTATTAGAGCTATTTGCAAGCATTTCAAAGTACTGTGGTTCCAGTCCTGAATTTGAATGGAAAGCTGTGAGAGAGCTATGTGAGAAGTTTAACAAGCTGGGTATGACAAGCAGAAGAGGAGCCACGCTTTTTTTGTTAAATTGGTATTAAACATAAATTGGTAATACCAGCCAGAGGCTTAGTCCCTCTCATTGAAACTTTCTAGCCATTTACTAACTCCCTCAAGGAGACCTGTTTTTTGCTAATGGAAATGTTCACATCACCACACACCAAACTAGATTTGGGTGGAAATGAAGATGATCTCAAAAACATGATTAAAACAAAGCAAAACCAAAAACAAACAAACAAACAAGGAAAACCAAACCAACCAACCAAACAAAACCTAAACATGTTTTAATGCTTTTCAGTTTCTCAATTCTTTAAAATTCCTTCAGTTTCAGTTCAGCTCCTTAAACTTCAACTCAAATTTTACTTATGAAAAAAGAGACTGTGGGAAGCAGCCCAATGCAGAAATAAGTGTTGGGGGCAGAGAAGGAAACCCTCCTGTTGTCAGGGCTTCTGCCTATGCCAGCTAAAAGTCACCATAAAACTTGTTCTGCTTAAAAAAAAAAAATCATAATTAGAGGCTAGTCCTGCTCTTGAGACTAATCCTGAGCCTTTCTTTACAGCCACATGTTGCTCTGCAATTGCTGTGGAGTCTTTGCATCCAAGGATGCTGCTTTCTCTCACCCAGAGACACACTGCATGATAAGGCAGTTTCAAAATACAAAATTGTGCTAGATCAAGTTCATCTAATCCTTACAAGGCCTTACTGCATGCTAACTGAAGTTAAGATTTCAGAAATAAATGGGAATAAAACTGCAAGAGAATAATTTAATTCACTTATTGATGCCTACAATGTAAAGTGCACTTTTCTCACTATGCTTATCTTGATAACTATATGCTTAATTTTTCTTCCTTTAGGTAGTCTAATGTTTTAAAGGCTTTTTCCAATTTTTGATTGTATATTTATTTCAGCTGATATCCTATGAACCACCTGAGCGCATTTAAATGCCATCTACCACATAACAAACACTGATTTCCTGCTAGGAGATGAGGGAGCTGCAGCAGTTACACTGTGTTATTGTACCACAGTGGCAGGCTGCCAATATGTTTATTCACATGTTTAAATTGTGTCTCTTCTGTAAAAGAATAACAATCATATGTTATTTGAACTGAATACTTTAGTAAAATCTCACATGTTTATCCAAGACAGTTGTATCATCTTCCTTGAAATTCTGTGGAGGAACATTCCTTTGTTACACAAACAGTAACAAAATAGAAAAAAAAANCAAGCCCTAAACGCTGTGTGGTACTTCATGGAATTCTTGCATGTTTGGAGGGCTGCTCTAGTTAGGTCATGTCTTTTTCAGGGAAATGGAGAATAGGTTCCTTAAAATAACAGATCTTCTTTTGAGCCAAGACTTATGAAGATTCTTTTAATAAAGTGACAACTTTCAGTTTCCTTGTAGACCTGCAACACTGCAATTGCCTAGAAAGGCTGCTATTGTTACAGCTACTGTGTAGATAATGAATGAGTGCGACACAAGATACTAGTGAAGTGGAAAACAAGGGATTGTTGGCACAGTCCCCATGTTCTCTTTACAGGACAATTAGAGACACTCTGCGTTGTCAAAACACTTTTCAAGATTTAGTCACAAGTTGGAGGCAATCTATCTGTGATTGCTATTGGCAAAAGGTGAACTTGATTTTCTTAAAGTGTGCAAGTGTTTTTGCATATTTAGTTTGAAATAAGAAATGTTATCTGTATTTATTAGAATTTCCTGACAAATAGAGATAATAAATTACATGCAAATAAGTTTTCTATCTGTGTCATTTCAAAGTTTTCCTTGTCTATACAGTGGAACTTAGATAGATTCTGCATATAATGGGCTGCTTGTAGTGGAAAGAAGGGACTACATGCTTCGGCAGTGCTCTCTGGCTCCTGCTCCACCATATCTCAGCAGATGGTGTGCATGCCAACCCATCATGTATCACTTGCATCTCTCTTTTAAAGAAGCTGAGGTGAAATTTAGTAAGCAGTGTGCATACAGTTTTGAAGCACAACTCATTTGCACAATAATCTCTTATTGTTATGCACAAAATTATATTAATTTTTAATTAGTTTATACCTCTTCTAAGCAAGCCTAGAAAATCACATCTCTTGTTCAAACTCTTGGGTTTTTTCCTCCACTGTAAGGTCTTTGCCTTTAACACGTGCTGCTTTTATTATAAACTTAATCTTACGGCTAAGAATAATTTGTTTTTCTGAAAGACAGCTTTATTTATCAGCCAGGAGCTATCTAAGCATCTAAGAACTATGCTGCATTTCTTAGTCTTTGGGCTGAGACTGCAAGGGTATTTTAAATCAGGATCTTTTGTTGGCAGCAGCAGTGGATCATCTCAGTGGCAACTGGCAGGGACCTTGTTTAAGGGTGACTGAAGCCTAGAGTGTGCACTGCCACTGAAACCCATTTGCTTTCTGCAGGGTAAGCTTGCCACCATATGGAAACCACATGGATTACCTAGTGGAGGTCAGGCTAACACTGATAGATAGCATAACTAGATTTTCTGTCTCAATTGTAAAAAATTAACCAGAAACGAAAATACACAGTACAACCGTGGCTCTTTGTGAATCCTCTTTTGTACTTTAATACCAGTCTGAGCCATCCATTCATGGCTGACTCCTGAATGAATATTAGCATTTTTAAGTTAAGGACAATGAACTCTGATTAGTGGTCTCAGTAAGAACAAATGTTGAAAACATCAAATGTGGATACAAATTTGGTATTTGACTTTCGATTTTCTTCCCTACTCACACTAAAAGGACAGATCAGACTCCCAATCTAGTGATACTGCTTAAACAGCTCCATTTTACATAAAGAACACCACATTTACAAAGGGGTAATCTAGTTCTAACTTTCTCTATAGAGTGCTCAATATTTTCCACACAAACAATTGAAGTTATTTGGTACTTGGAATCCAAATATATTACTTGTAAGGGTATGACACAAGAATTACAATCACAATTAATGGTATGTCAATACTTTTTAAAGAAAAATATTGATGTCCAATGGGTAATCAGGCACTCACTAGATACTACAATCATCTTTCAATGAATGCCATCCATCTAAACTGGACACTCAAGTTACACCAAAGTTTTGGAGATTAAAGTAGGAGAAAAAAATGTGGAGTAGAACTGAACTAGAACGTACAGAATACTCAAATTAGTATATCTTGCAGATGACACCTCTAGGACCTAGCACCATGCATGGTTGGTGAAAATGGTAGAAATCTTATGGAATTTTCAAATTATTTGGAATGAGGTGACCTTTTTTTCTTCCTCATAATTTTCCCAAAGGAAAAAAGAAATCAACTCAGTAGTTTTTTTTCCTCATATATCAGCATGCAAAATTTAGCTATATTTCAACATTTAGGATAAACCTTCAGCATTCTCCAGTATGGTTTCAAAGATGTTATTGCTATGACATTTTCCTATAACATAAAGTATATAAATAATAAAGAATAGCACTTGAATGGATTCATCAAAATTTACTGCTTTGATTTGCAACCAGAAATGACCATCCTCTAAAAATATCAGAGATAAACATCAGCCACTAATTATTACAGCTGCTTGCTCAAATGCCTCCCTCTAATGGGATGGCTGGGAGAATCAGAAAAAAAAAGCAGAATCCATATGTTGGGATAAGAACTGTTATTAATAGAAGAAGGAGAAGAAGAAGAAGAAGAAGAAAGGGAGGTAATAAAAAGAGAGTAAGGAATAAAAGCCATAAGAAAAAAGTAATACACTATACCACTGCTTCACCAGCCAGTGACTGATACCCAGTCCATCTCCCAGCAGCAATCAGCCTCTTCCAGTCAATTCCCCCCACTTTATGTGCTGGGCCTAATGTTCTGTGGTCTGGAATATCCCTTTGGCCAGTTTGGGTCAGCTGTCCTGGCCATGCTCCCTCCCAGGTCGTTATGCAATTCCTCACTGGCAGAACAAGGGAACCTTTCCCAAACTTGCCAGTGATTTATGTGTATTTTTACCTCTAAAGTTTTTCAGTCAGTGGCAAAAACTGTTCCTCCCAAAAAGCAAAAAACACTGTCAGTAGGTCTTGCCAGTAGTCAGGAAATTAAATAGAACAAGCTGCTCCATGTACCTGTGATAGAGCGTAAAAAGCATCAGGTATCCCCATACCTGATGTATACTACTGTGTGAGTCGTGACACCCAGAGCAAGGATTCACACACTCAAGGCTTCTTTCAAAGAGCATCACACTGGATTCCTGCAGTTCACTATTTTTAATTTTTATTTTTCAATTTATTCATGCACAGATATGTTTCAGTGCACGAGGACTATCAGATTGCAGTATCCTTTTCTAAGAAATTGAGGAATGCTATGATTATCAAATTCAGGAGGAAAACTGGAGATTGTGAAAGTTATGATTATAACAGTTATGTTAAACTCTTGGTGACAGCAATTTTTATCTTTTGAAATAATGAAGATGGTGAAAAGGCTTCTGAAAAGTTCACAATTTCCATGGGTTTTTTAGAATCAAACCTTGAATATAAATTATTTTGATTATAAATTGTTGCTTTCCAAAACCACCCGATGACTACCACATGTTTTTCAGTTAAATTTTTAAAAACAATTCTCATCTTGCTCTAAAGATATTTCATGCAAAAATATCTGAAAATATATTTCAAGCACAGAAAGAAAGGAAACAGCTTGACAATTTGGAAAATTCCTTTTTTTTCTTTGTCCCATCACTGAAAAGAAACCAAACAATACCCTTTATTCCTTCCCTGAAAGACTTTTCATTAAAAAAGATTTTTGCCTGGAAGGGACAGGTAATGTTTCTCAATTTTAATATGTTAATTAATTACCGGGTTATAATTTCTATGGAATTGAATTTGAATTTCATATTAATATTTAATGAATTAACTAAGACTAATTTAATTGCAATGAACACCAACACATTTAATGATGATTGGTTGCTTATTTTTAAAAAATGTATAATAAATATTCTAATTTTCTGAGGATTGCTGTTGACAATTTCATTTTGTTTTATTTGTATATCAGCTGAGAAAGCACCTTGAGGGATATTTCTCACTTCACCTCATTGGCTGATGCTGCCCTTTGAAGAGGCTGAAAAGTCTTCAACGTGGTGTTAAGCATGGTAAAATTTTGAACCTCAGCTTAGTTTTAAAACTTGTCTAACTTCACCAAAATCAGTGATACTTTCCTGGCTTTGAATTTCCATGGAAGAAACAAAAATCTTTTCCCTGGAAAAGAAACTAGATCTGCGCGTCTTCTGGGGGAGGGAAGTAGAGGGAAGGACACAGCTAGGCTAAAAAAACAAACAATAAAGTCAGGAAATAATTTCAGAAACTAAAATCTTGTAGGGTCCCAATTCTGAGGGAGGATCTGTAACTTTTCTGCTTGCAACTTGCCTTCTCTACAAATTTTGCCACTATGTTTTTTATCCCCACCTTTCAGTTGAATCTGCAGCGCTGACCATCACTACAGGATTTTTCACATTATGCCACCACTTCTGAGAGCCCCACCAGCCAATTCCATGTTCTAAATGCATCAAAAAGGGAAGGAAAGAAGCTAAACAAAATCAAAGAGATCACGCACACAAGCTAAATGGGCTGGGATAAAAAGATCACTCTTCTAGCAAAAGTAGCAAGATGTAGGGACAAAATCTTCCTAGGAATCACCCAGTGCTACTGAATCTGTGTGCTCATAATCTCACTGACTGAAGAACTTACACGTTTTAGAGGGGAATTCAGGATCACTTTTCAGTCCCAAAAGCTCAGTTTGAAAATGACTTTGGGTGCCCACATCCTATCATTTCCACACTGCTGGTAATCTCTTTGGTGGCCCCTTGGATTTGCCTGTGTTTGTTCCCACTGAAGGCTGCAAAAGAAAATAAATCTATACCCTTCTTGGGTTTATGATCTCAATCTTTCCTCCAAAAAAAGTGAAAAAGTATGGTTCCTTGGAGAGACAAACTCTAAAAGGGCTATTCAAATACTCTGCCACAGGCAAGATATCCTTCCAAAAACACACTAAAAATATTCTGCTTTCTTGGCCTAATCTTTACTTCTCAAAACTTCACTGAGGAAAAAAAAATGTTATGAATCATTACTTATTGATTGTCTTAAGTGCACTTCTTAGAGTGTGATAGCATAGTGTGATCATATCTGCTCACAAAACTAGTGTAAGCAGATGCCTACCTCAAAACCTATCTTTATTATTTATGCAATTAAGTGTGTGGCTGCATAAAGCTCAGTGCATATGAGCAGTAATATTACACCATCCTGACGTGGGTTTCACTGCTGTATAAATGAAGTCCATATTAAATTTACAAAGGTTACAAAACCATTAGCACTGATGGCTTTTATGGAGTAAACGTTCACCATGACTCATACTTTGTTCATTTGCGCCATTTGGAAATTAAGTATTCTTAATTGATGTAATGCACTGCAGGTTCCAATGCTTCTCAGCGACTGAGGCACGTAATTCCCCTGTAATTTGAGCAAAGTATTCTAATTGATTAATTGAGTTTTCTTGTAAGATTGTGCAGGAGTTTTAGATGCAAGAAGGTTATCCTTGTTCTATGTAACATAAAAATGCTTGAACCTGCAATATAAAGTAATGTTATAGGTGCTGAGTGAAAGTACACAGCAATACAGTCTAAATGAGATGACCATTTTTGCTGGCAACAAGTGTGTTGTACTTTACATCAAACACGCATATTGGAGGTGAGAAGAGATAAAAGCTTTTTTTTAATGCCATTTAACACTTGCTGTCAACCTTGTGCCTTGTGTTGCCTATCATTTATACGATCAATTTTTGTTTTGTTTTTGTTTTACTTGGTGTAATGCTTCTCACTGCATAAAAACAAGGAGCAAGAAAATCTTGACATAAACAAACAAAAAAATGTTATGGGGATCCATCAGTATTAGATAGACTTCAAAAATGGGGGAAAAAAGTGTGAGAAAGGTCCTTTCCAACCCAAGTCATTCTGTGTTTCTATGAAAGACAGAAAGGGAGAAAGTAAAAAAGCTTAAAAATAAAGAAAACAAACCCCTCTACAAACTACAGTTTACTTTTTTTTTTTTGAAAAAAAAAAAAATACTCCTTAACAATGAAGTTAGCAAAGTAAAATAGCAGCAAATCCATACTGTCACCAGTTGATTGAAGTGGCCCAAATGCAGATCAGATACAGGATCACCCCTCAAGTTCCCTTACTATTACAGAGAGCTACTTAAGCTGATTGTACTCCAGGCTTTAGAAGATATAAGCTAAAATACACACATGGAGGCTGGAAATTATTTCATACATCAAAATAAATCAAACTGAACCTCAAGTGATTATGTTTTTTCTTACTAGAT
>VZTR01007698.1:27938-45157 GCA_013400775.1 Chaetops frenatus | reverse complement strand
GAGGCACGTAATTCCCCTGTAATTTGAGCAAAGTATTCTAATTGATTAATTGAGTTTTCTTGTAAGATTGTGCAGGAGTTTTAGATGCAAGAAGGTTATCCTTGTTCTATGTAACATAAAAATGCTTGAACCTGCAATATAAAGTAATGTTATAGGTGCTGAGTGAAAGTACACAGCAATACAGTCTAAATGAGATGACCATTTTTGCTGGCAACAAGTGTGTTGTACTTTACATCAAACACGCATATTGGAGGTGCGAAGAGATAAAAGCTTTTTTTTAATGCCATTTAACACTTGCTGTCAACCTTGTGCCTTGTGTTGCCTATCATTTATACGATCAATTTTTGTTTTGTTTTTGTTTTACTTGGTGTAATGCTTCTCACTGCATAAAAACAAGGAGCAAGAAAATCTTGACATAAACAAACAAAAAAATGTTATGGGGATCCATCAGTATTAGATAGACTTCAAAAATGGGGGAAAAAAGTGTGAGAAAGGTCCTTTCCAACCCAAGTCATTCTGTGTTTCTATGAAAGACAGAAAGGGAGAAAGTAAAAAAGCTTAAAAATAAAGAAAACAAACCCCTCTACAAACTACAGTTTACTTTTTTTTTGGCAAAAAAAAAAAAAAATACTCCTTAACAATGAAGTTAGCAAAGTAAAATAGAAGCAAATCCATACTGTCACCAGTTGATTGAAGTGGCCCAAATGAANCTTTCCAACCCAAGTCATTCTGTGTTTCTATGAAAGACAGAAAGGGAGAAAGTAAAAAAGCTTAAAAATAAAGAAAACAAACCCCTCTACAAACTACAGTTTACTTTTTTTTTGGCAAAAAAAAAAAAAAATACTCCTTAACAATGAAGTTAGCAAAGTAAAATAGCAGCAAATCCATACTGTCACCAGTTGATTGAAGTGGCCCAAATGCAGATCAGATACAGGATCACCCCTCAAGTTCCCTTACTATTACAGAGAGCTACTTAAGCTGATTGTACTCCAGGCTTTAGAAGATATAAGCTAAAATACACACATGGAGGCTGGAAATTATTTCATACATCAAAATAAATCAAACTGAACCTCAAGTGATTATGTTTTTTCTTACTAGATTTTGCCATTCTTTCTGTAAAATGGTGGAATTGCTATTGAATTTTGAGGTAAAATGAATGTTTATATTTCCTGCATGTCACAGGCCATTATAAACTTCACATCAGATAAATAGTAAAGGTTCATGTAAAATATAAAGCTTTGACCAAAGATTACAAAGACATGGCAATCAATAAACTAACTACATGTTTTGTCTGTGTTTTAGTTGAAATGTGATTTCAACTGTAAATAAAAATTTGCTTTGATAGCACTTTCTGCCTTTCTCACATTTAAGAACATGGTCTGCAGCTTCCCATGGGTTGTTGCACAAATTCAATCTAACTTAAGCAAATTTCAGAGGTCTAGAAAGATTTCAGGGAATATCTTTTCTGCTCGATATCGCTTCCCATTCCTTGCTTTCCTTTCCTAAGCCTTTGATTCCCTTGGAACCATGCTGAAAACACTTATTTAAAAGGAAAGTAATTGCTCATTTAATGTAGGGATGTTGATTTGTTGCTTTCCCACAGCTTTTGAGGACACTCAGCTTGCAGAGGACTAGGCTCAATATTTATTTACACATTCTGCTGAACTGCACCCCAGTTACTCACAAAAGGGCAAACCTTTTTTCTTCTTCTGCACAAGTCTGGGTCTCTGGGAAGCATCTCTCATTGCTCTGCCTTCACTCTTTCAGCCAAGGAGGGGGTTGAGATACCTACAAAGGTCTCCCTATTCACTCATTTTGTATGAACAACTGTACTTTAAAGTTACTTGAAGTGGTATTATAAAATGACAGGAGTGTATACCAAGACCAACATTTCCTGGTAAGGTGTTTATCTGACTCTTCAGTACATATTTTTAAAACCCTGACATTTTAAAGGAGTTGGTTTTGTTGGGTTTGGGTTCTTTTGTGAAGCACGTGGAACACATTTCTCTGCCTCATGACAGAGTTTGATGTTTATTGCAGAATTCCAGGTTGGGCTTCAGCTGTATGAGCCTGGAAAAGCCCTGATTTGAGCCAAGAGATTGTTTGAATTAAAGGTGTTCAGCTGATGCTTTTTTTGTTGTAAATGTTTAATTCTTTCTTCTTCCACTTCCTTTCCCTCCCTCCCTTTTGTTGCTTGATTTTTTGCATCATTTCTGAAAAAAATACATGCTTCCCTTTCTTCACATGGAGTTTACTCCTAACAATGCCTGCGTCTCTGTCACACCAGCTCACAATTTGTATCACCCAATACACTAAGGGCCACAATTCATTTCAGTCATGGTTCAAAGCTATCCTGAAATAATCACAAAGTGACACTGTGAAATTACTGTAAAAAATTGTGCTGCAGTGTCATGACATTTTATAATTGAGACCTCTAGTACTCATAGCTCTATCAAAGCCCATAAGGAGGAGGGGAAAAATTGTGTTTTGACAGACATAGCAGCTTGAGATGTGCAAGCAAGATTGTATAAAGTCAGCCATGTAGAAAGTTATCGGATGTTCCAGTTTGTGCCCCCATGAAATTGGCACAAATCATCTGGATTTGACTTCAGGAAGGTGGTTAGGAGTAACATGAGAGAGTAAACGAGAAGGTAATGGCCACTCAATGACTTAACCTGTGTCACAGGGCAACTAATGTGTCAGCAAAGAATCAAATAAAGATGAATGAGCTTATCAGAGGACCATGCACTGCCTCATTGGGTCCAATTTAATTAAACAAAGGAACTGTTCATATAGGAAGATTAATAGAGCAACCATATACATTAACTGCTATGGAAGTATATCAGAGAAACACATAAACAGTTACAGGCAGCTGCTATGCAATATTTTCTCTCATAATACTGATGAAAATAGTCAGGTGACCAAAATAATTTGACCAGACACACACGTCTTGTTGGTAAAAGTCTGAGCTTATGTGTAATTCACAACAGCTGAAGATGCTGCTTGTATGAACCAGCTAAATTGTGATAAATGGAAATTTGCCTGGTCAATCTACTCTAGAGCTTTCTCGGAGTGTGTGAAATGTTGCTCTCTTCAGGGATGGACTCAAGCACATCTCTGAAAGGAAATGTTGCTACATGAAGTCACTTCCCTTGCATCAGAATACTTCTCTGGATAAGAAAAATATTTGGCTTTGGTCACAGAGTAAGTACATTTAATTACAAAAAAAAAAAAATCTAATATCAAGAAAACTTGGAAAAACCAACCTAGCAAATAATTTACTGGTAAGAAAAGTGGAGTGAAGAAGAGGAGGGTAAAAGAAATGAGGTACAGAATAAATCAAGTTTATTTAGAAAAACATAAATTTAAGGTAGCAGTGTTACACTTTTGGGTGGTGAATGTCATTTCACAGCTAAGTATTTTCAGTCTGACAGCATCAGTTTTGTAGTCTGTACCATGATATGTCACTGCAAGGAAGCACAGTCCAGCACCACTCTCAGCCTTTGAATATCACAAGGTCTAGGGAAGCACAGTATCTGCTATCTGAGAAGGAGGGCAGCAGAGGTAGTACTTTACAGAGTTGTGGTATGTTAGGAGAGGAAATATGGAACTCTGTTTTTAATGTCTGTACAGTGGCAAAATTTCTCCATTGCAATATGAAATGACAGGAAGGAAAGAGCTTGCTTTGAGGTAGCAAGGGGTCCCTACCTAGTAAAAGTGCTGGAGTACTGTCTTAGAATTCTTCATTCCTGGGTGGAATTACTGATTTTAAGACAGGAGTTTGGACCCTCAAAACCAAAAGAGCCAAGCAAAATTAAATGCCCTGGCAATTTTACCTGTGGTTCAAACTCCAATTTCGTTTAGTTCTTTTTCTCATATCACTACGTCTACTGACCCATGCAAGAGCTGCAGTTTTTTACTGCTCTAAATAATAATAGCTGCAGTAGCAGCTTGTATGTCCATTTTTAATTAGCACAGAATTAGAGCTTTAAGCAGACAATGTTTCATGAATTTTCACCACAATTTCCCCATTATTTTCTTTGAACTGAGGCAATAGAACAGCCAAATGCATAAGCACAGGGTTCCCAACAGCCTCTGTAATTCCATGTGTTTTTCTTGCCCTCATTCTAGGCATGTCTGGCTGTCTTGAGTAAAAGTATGAATTTACTTCAGAAAATATCACAAATACACATCACTAAAAAGTACTGTATCAAATCAGAAGACCCTAATGGAAGAGGAATAGAAGTTCAATAAGTTCAGTTCTAGCGAATGAAAACTTACATTGTAATGCTACAAAGAATTCAAAGTACTGTACTTCATTTTCAGGTGGAACCTGTTACCTTAAAATTTTTGGATTGGAAGGATTGCCTCACCATCACCTTTATCCTCCTTCTACCCTGTAAGGTGCAACAAGTGCTGACCTAAATGAGATGTTTCAAAAGAGAACTTTTAGCTACCTTTTTCCATCCAGAAGACTGGCATGGAGAGGTGGGCAGGTAAGGGCAGAACTCAGAGGTGTTTGGAATCTGCAGGGCAGCCTGGCAGGTCCAACAGGCAGCGGAGGAAATGGGCTGTAGATATGTACCAGCTGCTCCTGTCTGCTGCTCATCCAGACAGAACAGCTGGGCGAGTCTCCAGGCAGCACCAGGGTGTTCATCCCTTTAGGAACTCAGACAACCTCCACCTTGCCTTCCATGAGAAGCAAGGTAGGAAATGTCTTCAGAGCATTTGCCTTTTAAATTGTACCTCGTGTTTCTTCTACACATCCACAAGAAGACATCACTTCTCTCCTCTCTCTCTGGCTCTTATGATCTTTTGGTTTAAGAGTCACCTCCCATGTAGTCTTTAATAGTACATCAGCATGTGCATGAATTAATAGAGTTCACACAAATAGGAATATTCTTAGCTGGGATTGTTCCCTCAAGAAATATGTTTAAGCCAGATTTTTGGCTGCCTGCAATTTTACCCTACTGTTTGAATGGCACAATGCCCACTCACAGGCTGGTCAGAGCTTAGGGCATAATTGTCAACCAACAGTGGATTAGATGTGCAGTTTCACTACAGTGGAAATTTTACTTCCCCTGATGTGGAAATTCTTTCTTTTTGCATCATTGAACAGTGCAACTACCAGTTTCTTTCAGAGTGACAAAGGTGAGCCATATTTTGAAGACAAATTACAAACCAAATCAAACAAAAAAACAAACAAACAAACAAAAAAATGAAAATACAGGAAGAAAAAAATCATGAAGAAACTACAGCTTGATGAAAATACTATTTAACGACAAATCCCTGAGAACCTATGAAATTGCTGGCAATTTTATATAAGAGGAAGAGTCTAAAACACTCTGTCACTACTAAGGTGTGAAAAAGGAATGTGGGAATGAGGAGCAGTTATATACAACTCTCATGCTTATTGCTGAGGTGGGACATTAAGAAAATGAGCCTATGATATATTTTACAGGATTTTCTGCACTCCTATCAAACATACAGATTATGTGACAGTAAGATTGAAAGAAAATAAAACTTTGAGCTGCTGCCTGTTCAGGATATGAACAGGAAAAATGGTTCCTTGGGCTGCTCTGGGCAGAAATATGGAAATTTGCTCCAATCATACCAGTATAGACAGTGAACTTGCAGGTTTTCCTTTAAGAGACAGTAGTTAGTACAGTATTGCCTGAGGGAATGTGCTTCCCCTCTGTATGAATGACTTATTGCTGGAACACCAGGAATTGGAGACCACAGTGGTGGTTTTCTTTGTTTTTGATGGGCCTGATCAAGAACATGTTCCTGAAGAAAAGTGTATTTATTCCAAAATTAACTAATACATGTTATTAGCAGGATTCAGCTACTTCTCCTCCCTCTCTCCTCTCAAAAAATGGAGGGCTAGATCCTAAGAGGATGAGATAAAGTATGTCCTGTGGGACGTGGTAAAAAGGAGGCCTTTCTCATTTCCTTTCACTGGATGCTTAGTGGAACATTAACCCAGGATGTGGAAAATCATGTTCAATTATTTCCTGTTAAGGGGACTTCCTCCCAGGACAGTAATGTGATGGAGATATGAGGAGTAATGTGAGAAAAGGCACTATCATTCTTCCTGTGGTAGCTACTCTGTGTTGCATATATTTCAGTAAGATCTGGAACAAAAATCTTCCCATTGTTTTTCAGAAGGATGTCCTCATTCTGTTGCCCATGATTTTCTGAGAAATTTATTGTGAATCAAAAAGTGGGCAAGAGTTCATTTTTCCCACTGTCCAAAAGAGTGTCCTAACCTCTAAGCCAATGGTCATTAGCAGATGATTTAGCAGCAGATATAGCAGTCTTTAAGAAAGCTGCCATATTTCTTCCCTTCATAAACCATAAACCCCATCCTTCTATGCTCCACCACCAATGTGTGTGTGATGTCCCTGGCTGAGAGTGACTGCATCAGACCAAGTAGATGATTTTCTCAGGAAAGGCTTTCGGTCTTTTCTAGCAGAAACATTCCAACCTGTATGAAATACTGCAGGAAAAAAACTCTTTAGCATATGGGCTATAATACTTCCCTGCTCTCAGGGGAGAGTTTAAGAAGAGGGAGAAGTGCTACAATATAGACTGTTACCATAATCAGTGGGCAAATTAATTAAACAAGGAAACGTGGACAAGTCTTGTACCAGTGTGGTGAAGCCAGAAATCCCTCTTCTTTGAAAAGCCATTTCCAGCAGTAGCTGTTTGGTGAATTTGACTCAAACTGAGAAGTAGTTTTGCTATGGTAAACGCACCTTTCTACGTACAGAAATAATTTGCTTTAAAATATGTTTTTGCAATGGGCTAACCATAATCCATCCTTAATTAAATGCAGATTTCATATAGATAGATTAGACTGATCTTTACTAGCTTCTCACATTCCCATTGGGTGACAGGATTCCTTTCAAGTTGGGGATCAAAAGGAAACAACCGTTTGACAGCATGCTCCCAGTGACACTTTCCCTTCCAATAAGGCAATGTCATTTTCAAAGTCTTCACTTAGACTTACTGTGCTACATGTCCCACTCCAGTATGGCAAATGCCAAGCCAAGAGCAGTATCTCCAAAATCCTCTCATGAAGTTCACTCCACCCAGTACATACAGCCATAACCTGCCAGATTTCCATTTTCTTTACATAGGGATTGTCTAAAATGCCTATGCAGTTTCTTCCCTTTCTAAATTCGTATGTCTTATTAATTCCAGCACAATTAATGGGAACCCCTTAAGAAGATAAACTTGTTTTTGGATGTGGGCTGGTAGTCAATGGAGTAACATAATTATTTTCTGTCTGCAGTGAAACTATATACATTTCAATGGCTGCAATTTATATTCTGATCTAGAATATATGTAAAAGAATTTCCAATGGCAGAATTTAAATTAACACATGCTTTATACACAATGGAGGAAAAATCCCTTCACCATGTGTTGAAATCAAATGTGATTTTGTATAGACAACCCTGATATATGCTTGCAAACATCCCCTAAAATATCATTACACTTTGGAAGGATTAAAAACATTGAATCATATGGTGACCTTTCAGTAGAACAGAGAATTTAACCCTCAAGTCAAATTTATTGTTGAGAGTTCACTGTCTCTTAATTTAGTGCACTTCTTACTATCAAGCATAAAACAGAATTACATTTTTGCCTTTTATTACCACAAAATTAATTATGTTAGAGGCACTGTTTGGGTAAAAGTAGCATATTCTGAATCATGTTGGGTCTATTTTGAGTCTCTTTTGGCTAGTACATTTCATTATACATCAAGCTATAGAACACTTAACATACTTGGCTTCTAAAATATGGCAGTGGATTGCCTACAACAAAGCTGTAGTTGAGGAAGATATCCTACTGAACAGATGAATGTAGCAGCAAAATATGATACATATGCATACTATACTCCTACTGTTACATTAATGCTAAGTGACCCTATGCTATTTTGGAACTCACGCCATGAAGTCAGCATTCAGATTAAATAAGCAATAGGTCCTGTTCCAAGGAATCAGTTAACCTTTTCCCTTTGGTCAGTTTTTAATTTCTGCACGGTTATCTAGCATATATCTAAATGGGAACAGCAACAAAGTGAAATTTTAAAAAACATTACAGGAAGGAAGGAGCAAGGAAAAAAAAGGAAAAATTAAACTTAAACAATGCCTCTTACTGCGACAGCAACTCTCCCTTAACAGCCTCAAGTGTTTAACATATTGAAACAGTTCATCTTCCTTCAATGAACTTTAATAACTCTGCCAGGTAAGAAGCTATGCTCCATACTTCTTCATGTTGTCTTTTCCCTTCAACATATCTATACTGATCTCCTCATCTGGTCAACTTTACAGCTCCGGTGTTTGGAGACCAGTGAGCACAGTTATTACCATCATCAATAACCTGTCCCACTTTCTCCTCTTCATTTCTCAACCCTTCTCTTTCCCCTTCAAAATCTAATAATAGCTCCTTGCCATGATAGCTGATCAATACAAGAGGGCACCTGTCCACTTTACTCAACACACCATGCTAAAGTAACATGACAAAGGAACAAATATGATTCTGCCTGAATTGTGTCAAGTAACAAGAAAACTACTGAGGAAGTTTCCCTTCGGGGCAAATTTCATGAAACACTACAGATAACCAATTTTTAGACATAGAACTAATCTCCTTCATCTCACTTTCTCTTTTGCTTCAGGTATGATAGTGGGAAACATTAATACAGACAAACTTCAGGCGGCAGTTGCAGCACCGGAGCTGCAGCAGCAGCAGCAGCCTGCGAACCAGCCTTCCATGCCAGCACCTAAATCACCCTAATGAATGAAATGAGGAAGGTGTAGTGTTCACCCCCACGCAGAGTGGAGCCATTAATATGCACAGGGAGATCAGCTTTAGAGGGTTTATAAAACCACAAGGAGCAAAACATTTGCATGTTCTTGTTGACTAGGGATTTTTTCTAAAGAAATGTTAATTGGCATTTTAAAGAACCAATCTGTACTTAGTAATATTAATCCTTATTTTTCCACAAATGTGGATGAATGTAGAGTTATCAGCTTTTCATTGGCACTTACAGACAAAATTTTTTGTTACATGTAACTCATATTGAATGTATATTTGAAGTCTATACTTGCATGAACACACACACACTAAAAAAAAAAAAAACAAACAGTGTCAGAGACAAAGGTCCCTGATAACTCAGTAAAATATTTGGAATCACTGCCCAGACAGGAGAATGACAGAGTCCTAAAGGAAGAAGTAGGTACTGAGAGAAAGGACTCATTTTAGTTATCTGATTATGGTCAATGATTTGCCTGATTAAACTCTTATTACATAAGACTCAGAAGCTGATCTAAAATTTTCATATTAGAGAGCATTAAATACTAACCTAACTACTTCATTTCCAACCCCTGAAATAAATCATTCTAATTAATTAACGTTCTCCAGCCTTCTCTGTGCAGAGGACCTATGCTTTTGTCAAACAGTCCAGGCTTTTTCTACATACCCGCAGAAGCACATCTCAAAACAACAGTAAGAGCCACTACAAATAAATTCCATATTAAATTATCAGATTTAACTTAATTCTTTCTTTCCCATCCCGATTTTGTGGGTTGGAAATGAAAAAATGGGAATATTTCTTTTTGTGTATTGACTGAACATGCAATTCTAAACCAATGAGATCTTATTTTATTTTCTATGGAAAAACAAACCAATATTGTAAGCATTTGAATATAACAGTCCACTGTGTAAAATGCTAGCAGTTGGCTAAGAATGAACTGATGTTCTAAATACACAGACTGAGCAATTGAACAAAATCTAGTTTTACTTTACTTCTGAACTGAAATTTCAGGACACTTAAATTTCATTTACTATTTTCAATTCTGATTAGTGATTTCCTGTTACATCAATCCTACTGGAATGATAATAAAAACATAGCTTAAAAGGCTGGCTAGTGTTTGAGAAAATAATGTGGTATTAGAGAAATGTTCTATCTTTTTGATACTAATGCTAAGAATTTTCAATAATTAAAAAAAAAGATCCAGCAAAAATGTTTCTTGTTACTACCATGTGTTAGACGATTTCCCCTATGAGACCTTTCTTGTGTGTGGAGTCAGTTAAAATTCTTTTACTCTACTAATGGTGATCCATCACTTTCTTCTTGGTTTACTATAATATGACATTTTCAGGATTAGATACATTCTAAGACAGCTCTTATAGTGTGAAAGGTTAGAGAATATGTAGCTGTTCTGTGACTAAGTATTTTAATGCCTAATATTCTCCTCCTAATACCTAATATTTCCTGGTATTTTTCATGACTACAAACTCAAGTTGTGGCTTTATTTAGCTAAGAGAGAAGATTTATTTTCTCTCATGATGACGCTGTCATTTTATTTTGAAATAACACCCAAACCTCTTTATACTACACACAAATAGTTTCATTACTTTTTAAAATAATGTATGGTTTTGCTGTGTAGATTTGGTTTTTTATGGTGAGGTGAATGTGTGCCTTCCTGTGCACGCTGGTGTTTCTGTCTGGCTGCAGTGACATCTACTGATGGCAGAACCGTTGAATTGGAGTTGAGGATGGCCAGCCCACTTCATGGATTTTCACAATGCTTCAGAGAAAGAGAATAATGTGCAAGGAACCCACTGGCTACAGGCTTCTTAATCTTTCTTAATGCTTTCTTTTCCATAGCTGGTCGAGAATTAACATTCTCACCACACACCAATGGCAAACCAAGGAGCAGATCTGATGGCAAGACCTGATGAGGACATGGGCAATTCCCTCTTTATTTAATACTCATCTCTCTGTCCTTCTGGTTGGTGTTTGTTTTTTTTTTTTTGTTTTTTTTTTTTTTTTTTTTTTTTTTTTTTTTTTTTTTTTTTTTTTTTTTTTTTTTGTTTTTTGTAATAGCTCCTGTCTGCCACCCTGGGTTCACTGTATACATTTCAAAAGGGAGCCAGCTATCTGCTCTCCCACCTCTCCTGCACTTAAGTCCAAATAATACTATCATTAGCAAAGAGTACAGCTCTGGCTGCAACCTAAACCACAACATAATTTACAAAATAATTGCTTCAAGAGACACTGCATTCTGCTAATAGTTAAGTGGTTTTTAAAAAATAACATTAATTTCCACTCTTGGAACATCTGTGACCCATTCACAGGGCTGCTAAGCAAAAGCAACGTTATTGCTGTAGAACCAAGACAGGCTCCCACTCCCCTCCACAGACCCACACACGTGTTTTCTCCCATACTAAAACATTCACATGGACAGCACAAACATGTTTTTCTTTTTATCATTGTGATTTTGGAAAAATGACAGAAAAATATCTTAGTTTGAGATGGTGATTCCCAAGGTGCTCTGCTTTGGCACAAGATGCCTGCAGTCAGTGCTTTTCTTTTCCAGTGCATCATGTAGCACTGAGACTAGTTCTGAATTTATCATATTATTTAAGTGGCAAATTTTCTCTATTTTATTTTCCATTCCCTTTGCTCTTAGAGTGCAAAGGAGAGCTGTTCATGCCTTTCTCAACACAGCAGGAGTTTTTGCACTTGCTGTTGGCTCTGGGTCAAATATTCATGCGTTATTAGTACAAAATCTTTGCAAGGCAAAAAGCCACTCTGCTGGGAAACCAGCTCACTGAAGAGAATGTTCCTTTTGGTAGTAATTAACTGTAATACTGTGGAGGAGTTCTAACAAAGGTGTAAACAAAACAAAAAAATTTACAGCACAGTCTTTTTTTCACCTGAAATATGAGAACTGTCTGCATGTATATCTTCCCTTATATAGGACACACTGCAGTTATAAAGCTTGCAAAAAAGGGAGGAACACTAAACATAATTTAAACAAGTAATAAGAACCTAATTTGCCCAAACTGTCAAAAGTATTGCCGACATTGCTTCACATGACAAAGCTCATCACTTCATCACGATTGCCTCAGAACAATATGACTTAGCTTTGAATAGCTGTCCTTAAAATCTGGCAATAGAAAGCAAGTGCAAGGCACCCATTAACACAATTTCAAAAAGTTAAAAGCAAAAGGAGTTGTGCTCCAGGAACCAATTACAATGTTTGCTACTCTCTAGTGCCACCACATGGAGTGATATTTGAATATAAACCAACCATTAGAGAACCAAGAAATTGTCTGTAAATAATACATATTATACCATACTTCAGTAAGAGAGCAGAGAAAGATATATAACCTCCTCTCTACTGTGCAAGCCTCAGACTGTGCCCTCATGAAAGCGGAGATGTCCCATTTCTAAGAGCATGAATGCACTGTAGTAAAAGCAGAGCAGTCAAACTGCTTTATTCCTCCAATAAAAGAAAGAACCATTTGGTAAAAGGATGCATTACACATTTTCTATTTAAATCAGTTTATAAGAAACAGATGTTAAGTTTCCTTTGGTAAGAAAAAGGAAGGGGTTATAAATGAATTAAAGTGACTTCTCCGTGGATCTTCTACTCTTCTTTGTTCTTTTAAAATTTTGCATCAAAAGTAAAGCAAACTGAAATATAAGGTGCTACAATAATCTGGCATAAGAAGGGAAAATTATATTTAACGGCCAGTGCCATAGAACATGCCAAAGCATCCTGTGATACAGCACAAGAATTGAACACGTGCAATGTAAGTACTTATTAAAACAAAGTGACTGTCAAACACAAAATACCTATGGCATTCCCTATGCTTGCAAATCCAGAGGAGCGACAGACAAAATGATTGAGTAACAAACCTGCTGTGTGTAATTTCAGTTTCCTATTCAGCTGAAGACACATTACAAGTTGGCTGCAGCACTTGTACACAATAGGTTTAGTGGAAATATTCTGGGGAAAATGCTGATCTAGACTAGGGAGGGACTTAACCACATTTGAGACAACCAGCTGGTTCTAGGCTTTCCTTGTATTTCTTCTTAGAATTTGCTCTATATCCGGGTTGTTGGCTTACCCCTCTCACCCCCTCCCCTATGTCACTAATGTCTTTAAAACAGCTTTAATTAAATATCAACCTCCATGGTCTCTGGACAGTGTTTCACACATGGCCATCTCAGTGCAGGAGGGCTCAGGCTCCGTGTGGGAATGCTGTCTCCCACATGGCTCCACTGAACTCATCCTTAACGATCTATCCCCGCTTACCTAACTTCAACACTATTTTTCCTGTGACTGCATTAATGAATCCAATAAATAAAGCATTGTATCACCCATGCAGTATAGACATTAATTTTAGAACAAAACATTAATCAATTTAAATTTATGTACTAATGCAGACACAATCAATTTGAACTTCTTATGACAATTAACAAAGCTTTTGCTACATCCCTAAAACACACTGACCCATCAATTATGGTTTGCATCAAACTAATGCTAATGGTACTTCCTTCTTCCTTAGGCTGTCAGCAGCCTACCTTATTGGTCAACTTCAATGCAGCAGATCAATTAATATAAATTATACATGCACAGAAAGATGGGTTAATATCATAAGTTCATTTAATTAATTGTGTTTGATTAAATGAGGTACTTTCATTAGCCCTCTTAGCCATGAACCATATATACATCATAATCCTTTTACAAGCTCAGCCGTCCAGACACAGACCTGACATTGGGAGCATATTCAAATTACCAGCCGCAGCCATGCAAACCTCCCTGCATAATTAACAACTAAACGAGCTGCAGTCACTTAAGCTGAAAAGAAAACTGTTCACATCAACCTCTCTGATACTGTTTAAATTGAAGATGTCATGGGTAAAACAAAGGTGAACAGACAATGGTAATTAAAAATTAAAAAGGACAAGGGGGATTTGCTACTAATGGAAGCAAAGTGGAAAGAGGGCTAAGGGCCTGGTTGTTAAAAAAAAAAAAAGAAAAAGGATGCTGGTGTTAGGTGATTTTGCTCTCGTTCTCATAAGAGTGAGCCAGGGTGAGCGATGTATCCCAGCCTTCAGAAGGAAAATGATAGCACAGAGACCATCCTATAGGACAAGCTTATACAAAACACTGCATTAACTACTGAACTCCTAACACAGGCAAAGGCAAGCAAATTGGTTTGATCCCATGTGAGAAATGTGCTACTTCTATTGGAAACATTGCAGTTTCAGCAACTTAAAGAAAAATTTTAAGAGCAGTCTAAGACAGGCCTCCTTGGCTCACCCATCTGCTTTGAAAGGAATTCTTTAAAGTGGACTTTCCTAGAAGGAACTTATCTGAGGCCCAATATGAAAAAATACATAAATCTGAAGGCAGTTTTCGTCTCTTCCTTGGTTCAACGCCTGCCCTTCCAGGCACAATTGCAATTCACAGCTGTGCTCAAGATACAGCAAATGCTGCGACTCAACAGCAGCGAAAACAGAAATGTGAGTATGAAACCTCAGAAGTATTTGTCGACTATACATCAGTGGCATCACTTTGTAATGAAAATATTGGTGTGCTATCCTGATCACCCTCTATGCATTCAATACAAAAGGTAATGATGACAAAAGACCATGGGCATCCATCCAGAGCTTCCAGCTGTTGATTCATTTTCTCTGCTAAAAATATGTGTTCATTACTATTATATCACAGGCAGGAAAACATCAGTATGGTTTTTCAAGATAATATAAATATATTGAACATTTTCCTTCCAATAATTCCAAGATAAATCATTATAGGAAATCACACTGCCAATGCAATTCAAAAAGGCATTAAGGTCCTCCTGGTATACAACAACAAAGTCATGTTCAAACTCCTTTTAAAGTTAATTTCAGCATCTACAGTTTGACAGAAACATCATTACAGTGGAATTCCTCTGAATTAATGGAAAGCATTAGCAAACTCTCTGTCCATAAATGGGCAAAATGGGGCAAGGGTGCTCCGTGTCATGGGAGGGAGGTGATAGAAAAACAAAAGAGAGTCCAGAGTAATGCTGACCAGCCATGACTTCCAAAACACGAGTGAAATTGTGTTAGCTGTCCTAGAAACTCACAGAAGTTTTCAGCTTAAGGTAAAAGTCATGCAAGTTGTCCCACTCCTGAGCAGTGATGCTTCCTACAGGGATGCTCCACTACCAGACTTCTGCTGTGTATGGACTTGTTGCAGAATGCCATTTAAACACATATTTTTATCACAAGTTGTTGAACTAAAAAAATCCTGCTCTGCTCAAGGTAAAAAACCCCATTACCTTAAAATAAATAAAAAGCAACAGTTTCTTTGAGAGTCCAGCATTTTGGTATCTATTGCAATGCAAGACCATGACTTGCTCTTCTGACATACAACAGCTACTTGTACTATTCTGTTCTTACACCATGGGCAGGATTGCAGTATTGATTAATATTATTGTAACTTTTTGACAAAACTGAGGAGAAGAACAATGCTCATATTACTATATTCACTGAACCACATATCAAACATATTCTTCAGCATTATTATCTATGTTTTGCTGCTGAGACAGAAAGGATTCAAGGAGGAGAGTGACTGCATGGAAGCTGACAGCTGTCATGTGGAATTTTTATAAATACTCATTTGTAGAGCTATGATGAGTTAATATTCCCAGATCCAAATGTGCTTTACTGGATACATCTGTCTTAAAGCCTGTAAATATTTCCAATAAATATTAATAAATTCATTTTATTAATTGGCTTAAGTAGAGAAAGCAACAGTGTTGTTTTCCAGGGAATTGTAGCCCACAAATTCCTCACACTTGCAAAAGCAAGTACAGTTAGAACTTGATCTCTCACTAGTGTATTCATTGCAGCATGTTTCTGATTGAATATGTCTGCAGAGAAGCAGTTGCCCAAACTTTCCTAACTTTTATGTCAGTGACGTTGCCATTCTGGGACACAGGCATGGAACTGAGGAACAAACTGCAAGTGGTTTCGGGATAAGAAAGAAGGATAAGTGCTGTCTGATCGGAATGAGTAACAAATAGTATAGAAAATATCCCTGTAATCAATTCTAATGTCAATAATTTCAATAGTAATACAAACAGATGCTTAATTAATGTAATGACAACCTCTGTCTTGTTACAGTTTGTCTTCTCTTTCATACACATTTGTTTTCAAAATGTAGCCTTTAAGAATTCAATTCCTGGAGTTTAACTAATCTGCTTTCTCTACTAAAGCATGAATAATATGCTTAAGTATTGCTAATTCAGCATTGAAAAATAAATTACACTTTAAGCCAAACCATTAACCCACAACTTCAAAATGCTTCTATGTTCCATTGAATGTTGCAAGGAGAAATAATGAGGCTGCCCTCTCTGCTGCCCTCATCTTAAAATCTATGAAAATTTCACAGGATCTAGTAATATTAAATCAAGTTGCTGCTGACTCAAAGCTCCATCCAATAACTCATCATAAAATCAGCCTTAGTCCAAGGTTTAAAATTATTCCACTGTGGCTCTTCCTGGGGTATTCCCACAGAAGATGTAACACTTTCCTGTTGGCACAATACGTGCCAGAAGCCATACTTTACATCCTGAGGGCAATAAACATGATGTGTTCAGAATTTGATGCTAATCTTACCTCTTTATTCCAGTGAAAACATCTAATTTTACATTGGTAAAGAGAAGTCCAGCATGGTTCAAACCTCCCTTCTGTTGCTATGGGGAAAAAAATCAAGTGGTTCATACAGTTTTCTTGTAAATTACTCCACAAAAATATCATGAAGTCAGTCCAAATTTACTGGAGAATATCAGAAAAGTGTAGAAAACAGAACTGAATTTCTAAGTTAAAGATGGGTAAAATCAAAACAGTGATGATAACCCAATTTAATTTTTAGTCATTCTCATGAGCTGAATAACAGGGTAACTATTTTCTTTTTCCATTGCAATTGAAATAGAATATTTGTGTTCTGTGCTTTCTCTGTAACACATGATGGTCTTGTTGATGTTTAAGCAGAGCAGAAAATTCAGAAACATCTTCTGGTTTAGGTGCTAGAAAACTCTTCAACAATTATGGAAGAGATACCCTATCCAGAAGCTGACTTTTAACTGGATAAAAAGATTTTACTATTTTTTTTTTTTCAGTCAGAGACCAGATCATCTTTACCTTAAGCCTCTGAGAGTCCATCGCAGACTTCATTAAAAGCATAGTACATTTTCTCTGTTTGATTTATATTGTTTTGGTCTTAGATTGGGTTTTTGCCCTCTTGAAAATATTTTAATAATTTTTCATATATACACATGCATTTATAATAAACACTATGAAGAAAATATAAGATAAGCCAAATAGGAAATTAAAATAAAGCTTTGTAGGAGCATACGTA
>VZTR01007697.1:2762-26579 GCA_013400775.1 Chaetops frenatus | reverse complement strand
AGAAATAGATAAAGGATGTAACTTAGGCAAACAGAAGTCATGCAAAAGACAAGCAGCATGCCAGCTCAGCTCTGCAAGGCTGGAAGAGTTATGCAATGATATTGCACTTACTCAGAAGCAGAGGTCAAGGAACAGCCACATTGAAAGGACACTAGACATTGAAGACAGACCCCAAAGAACTGATTCTTTGTGTGTGATTATGTCAAATAAAGTCAAGTAAGCGGGCATAGCTAATGAGTATATAATCAGTATGAATGATAAAAACTCTGTTCACCTGACTCTCAGGGTGCTTGATTAAAGATCCCCAAAGTGAGCAACATGTTGTAATATAGGCCTGCTTTCTAATACTCAAAACTGTGTTAGAAGCTTTCTCTCTGGCTCTTTTGTTTGTTTTGAAATCATAGTGTAGAACTTCACTCCTGCTTAGAAGACCTCTCTCGGTTTCCATCATAAATGAAACCATGGGCAGGATAGGGTTTGTTTTTTTTTAAATCTAGCAGCATTTTGCTGATGACATTTTCCTTTACCTTAAATCTAGTATTCTTCTCAATACTTTTGTAAGTCAGCCTAAAAATACAGTGAGATGATAAATATAAAACAAGGAAAAGAGCTAATGAGTACAGGTNATTTGGTGGGGTGGTACATTAGGAAGTGTTTTGACTGTACAGAGCTCAAGGGTAGTGATAAGAAAGTTGTGTGCCTACGGGTGACAAGCAGGGGGGAGGCCAAAAAGGCAGATATCCTCGTGGGAGTCTGTCATAGACCACACAAGGTTGAGGAGGTGGATGGATGAGCTATTCTGTGATCAGATGGGTGATGTACCATGATTGTCATGAAATCATGAGAAATTTTAACCTGCCAGATGTCTGCTGGAAATTTAACACAGCAGAGAGGAGGCAGTCTAGGAGGTTCCTGGAGTATGTGAAGATAACTCCCCAACACAGCTGGGAAGTGAGCCTACAAGGGGAGCTGCCCTGCTGGATCTGCTGCTTACCAACAGAGAAGGGCTGGTGGGAGATGCTGTGGTTGGAGCCGTCTTGAGCACAGAAACCATGACATCAGAGCTTTCAGTACTCAGTGGAGTCAGTCTCTACCATGGACTTCGGGAATGCAGACTTTGTCCTATTTGGGTTTGAACATGATCTTTATGCAAATACATACAGGTGGTGAAAATAGTAATTTCCTTTAAGGTGAGAAAAAGGAATTCACTGGCAGTGTCTCTCACAGACATTTCTATTACAGTGATTAATGGTGATAGAGAGGTTTATCTGCATTTATGCTCATTTCTCAGCAGACAGTCAAGTTAGGCAGCTTTACAGTAAAACTAGCTGCTAATAATTGCTCAGTAATTTGGTTTGGTTTATTTTTGTTTTTGTTTTCAGTGAAGGGAGCAATCTTACCCCTGCTCATCATTACCCTGACTTCAGATTTAAGACATATGCACCTCTTGCCTTCCGCTATTTCAGAGAACTTTTTGGTATCAAGCCTGATGACTATTTGGTAAGAGCCTGCAGTTTTCCTTTGAGTTACAAATTATAATAGAGCATGCTAGTCTCATTGTAGAAGAAAAGCATTCTTAAAGGGTGTCCAAATAAGCAAGAAATCTTGTGTGTGGAGGGGTATATAAGTAGTGAATATTTTTAATGTTTACAGAAATTTTAATTCTTCATATTTGAGATGATTAGTATAAGCAGCCTGCTTTGTTAATTGACTAGAACAACATCCATGTCATTCAGATAATTTTTCTAGAGAAGGAATGATCAGTAGTTGTGTGACTTTTATCAATTCAGTTCAAATTAAGTACTTTTGTGTTATTTGTGTTATTTACTACTTCATTACAAAGTGAGGTCTGCAAGTGTTCCTGTCTAGTTTTCAGGAACATGGATGGCAGACTAAAAATGAAGCATTTTAGAATGCCTCCTTTGTTCTCTCTGTTTCATAAATTGAGGACTTATTCTTTCACAGTGCTCAGCAGTTAACATGAGAAAAAAGTTACAAATTTGTGGATATTATAAAAGCGGGCTTTACTTGGTGAGACCAATTTGTACACTGCTAGGAAAAGTATCCATTATTTTATTTCTCCTGCAGTTCTCCTTTTGAAAGGGTAGGGTAAGGTTTTGAATGCTGAGCAGGATTGTCTTCTAGATCACTGCCCGATGTTGAGTTTGTTTTGTGGTGGGTCACCCAAGAAATCAGAGTCCTGGTACAAATTAGCAACTTTATATGTCACAGTTTTATTGTGCACTTTTCTGAATGAGTTTCAAAATCCTTTTGTTCCTTTATTGATAATGTCTTCTTTAAAACCAAAAGAATTTGAAAGGCCTTGGGTGAATAAAAAAGAAAAATTGATTAAATGGTTCTGAAATATTTATACACTGCTAAATATATTGCTTCTGTTGTGTTCAAGTGTGCTATAATGGGGTTTTGTTCCTATATGGATGATAAGCCTGAAAGCAAAACTTACCTGGTTTTGCTTTTATTTAGGTTGAATGTGGGTGTCTTAATGTGGGTATCTTATTTTAATTCTTTAGTGCTATGTGTGGATTTTATGTTACTAGTCCTCATGACCGTGGTTAAATACAAAAAAGATAATTAATTCAAACTATAAATGGCAGTAGCCAGGAAATAAAGTTGTTTGGGAATTTTATAAATCATAGAGCCATGGAACGGTTTAGTTTGGAAGGGGCTTAAAGATTATTTAGTTCCAACTTCACTGCTGTGTGCAGGGACACCTTCCCCTAGACCAGGTTGCTCAAAGCCCCGTCCCGACTGGTATTGAACATTTCTAGGGATGGGGCATCCACAGCTTCTCTAGGCTACACATTCCAGCGCCTCACCATCCTTAGAGTGAAGAATTTCTTCCTTCCATTGACCACAACTCTTAGAGTGTGACCAATTCCTTATTCACTGAGTGATCCACCCATTAAATCTATGCCTGTCCAGTTTAGAGACAAGGACATCATGGGTGACAGTAGTGTGATTATGCAGTGTGTTATTTATCTTATCTCTTTTTATGGACTTGACAAAAGCTGAAGTATGTGCACTGTGTTGCCAGCTGCTAAAAAGACTGTGCTTCCTAGAGTAAAGTTGTTATTACCTGCAACTTCTTTTCCATCTAAGGAAGCTTTGCAGTAGCAGAAGTTAAAGCTTATAGAAAGACTGCATGCTGTGAATTAAGACTGGTGACAGTCAAAGTGCAGAAAGACTATTCCCTGAGGGAAACTCCCAGTGAAGACAGCTAGTTGCAGATTCTTTTTTTTCTTGGCACAGCGAAACACACAAGTTGTATGTGGTAAGTAGTAAATGATTGTCCAGCTGTGGCTGAAGGGCACGTTAAGTAAAATAAGAAGAGCAGAAATTACGGCAAGCATATGTGAGTTTACACTGTTAATTTGAAGTGACAAAGCTCAAAGATTTAAAGCTTCACCTTTTCCAAGGAGGATGTGCAGTAATGCACTGCAGCAGTCAGACAGGATAACATGCATAAATACATTTGAGCAGCTGATAGAACTAAATTGTCACTGCAAACCTCTTGGAGTACTGTCATTTTGTGGGGAAACTTCTTGATCGTAAATACTCAGTTGTCAGGCTCTTGGGGATTTTCTTACCTTTCAGTTTTGATGTGCCTTTCAGAGGTGTCCAGTCAAAACTAGCTGGGCCCTCTTTATGGCAGCATTAGGTGGGTAGACTGTTTTACAGAAATGCACACCATTGGAAAATTACTAACGCAGAGTGTAGGTCGATGTCTTGTGCTTATGTTATACTATTCTATTGAGCTTTAATGTTTAGGATAATTGCATTCAAATGTTTATCACAGTGACAGTTACTCATGAAGATTTACATATTTTTGGCAAGAAAAATGCAATTGCTGCAGTACAACTGCTGATTTGGTTTAAAGGTTTGTAGTGTTACAGATTGGTATGGCCATTCTGTCTAGAAAATTGCAACTATGCATTAACAAGAACAGTATTTTATGTTAATTGGAATTGAGTGGACTCAGAAGCAGGGAGAGGAAATATTTATATATCATGAAAAATTATCTTAACAGTTGTAAGCCTTAGCTGGAGCTAGGATAAGAAGATACATAAAGGCAATGGCATGAGTCCATAGGAAACATACTTCTTTAGTTCAAGTGCTCACAAAAGAACATATTTATTAGATTTTCTGGTATCACTGTTTTCAAGTTTAATAAAAACAGATTTTTCTATGGCTTTGAGCTTAATGTCTACTCTCCATTTAATTTGAAGGAAGTCTGGAATGGCGGACACTTAATAAATGTACATTAGTCTCTGTGTGAAATATGGTTCTACTAGTAAGGGATAGTCTTTGGTGCCTTTTTCCTCCTTAATGTGATTGTAATTCTTAATGTGTCCTGTAGAAGAGGAAGCTTGTCTAAATATGCAAAATAATGGTCCTTCAAATCCCAGTTTTTCTTGCTTATTGCTATGGAGTCTTTTTTCTGTTTCAAGTGGTTTTTAATCATAAAGCTAGTGAAAGATTTAAAGAATAAGTAACTATACTAAAATTAGTAGCTATAGCTATACCAAGTTTATCAGTCTAATAGTTTAGATCCCAGTTGCACAGAACAGGATTTGCCTATTTGTCTCTAATGATAAACCTCTACTCCCAGTTTATTTTCCTACCATCTTGTACCTGTTTCTTTCAAAAATGCATGTGGAAAGCAAACAGTTCAAGTGAAAATGCCTTGTCAAAGTTTTTGACTCAAAATTTGCTATGTTGACAACATGGAGATTGACTTCTTCCACCCCAGCCACTGGCTTCACTCCTAAGGAACATTCACCTGTTGCTTGGGGACATGAAGAAGGGATCATGTGCTCAGCTGCCAGCTGTGCCTCCATGGTTGTGCAGCATGTCCTGGGCAGAGTAGCCTGAGAAACCTCAGCCAGCAGCAGTATTGTTGCTACATGATTCTCTTGTGCCTACTTGAACCTGCAGTTCTTCATATTAAGCTTGTGTTTGGGTAATGCATGCATTAGCAGTGAAAAACAACTTTTGTCTCTTCCAGTACTCAATCTGCAGTGAACCCTTAATTGAATTATCCAACCCAGGTGCCAGTGGGTCCTTATTTTTTGTAACTAGTGGTGACGAATTCATCATCAAAACAGTTCAACACAAAGAGGCTGAGTTTCTTCAGAAACTCTTGCCAGGTTATTATATGGTAAGTAATTGAAGACTGTATTTTGCCTCTATTTCTCCTGTTTCATGTCACACTTCTGAAGATTCATTTTCATTTGTCTTGTAGTATTTCACTGGGTTTCTCTGTATCTTTTATAATATTTTTCTTTTTACCTACCTTTCTACTTCATGCCCTACACACCCAACAGAAAGAGTAGATATAAATCAAGAATATATTTAAGATAAGAACATTCAAGATGAAGCTGAATGTCTTAACCTGATTTGATACCAAACTTTGCTTCTAATTAGCTAGTAACAAAATAAGGTTTCCAAATTTCTAATTCAGTTTTTTTCTCCATTTTGTGTTTGTCTACCCTCTGCATTTCACTCAGAGTGGACAAAGAAACTAGACCGGTCAGTTTCACTTTTGTTTCGAACTATTTCTAATTTCCATTTTTCATGTATTAAAGCAATGATGTAAAAGATTTTTTTTATCTATGTAATTTGTTCAAAATGATGTTTTTAAATGGAGCTTTTTGAGGGCTAATTCTAAGTCCATTGTATTGAGTTTTGTGTGTCATCTGAAGGGAAAATCATTGATTAAAAAGTAAGTAGAATTAATTTTATAATTTTTTAACAAAAGCCACTCATACTTACAAACAGACATTCTTCTGGGTGGTATGTGGGACTTCATATTATTAGACCTGTGACTGACTCTCTCTTCTTGCTTTGTTTTCTGAAGTAAATACTTGAAAAATTATCCTCTCACTTATACTAAAAATGAGGAATGTTGTCATTATTGCACTAAAGTAACATGGATTCACTCTGTGTGTGTAAAAAAATAGGTGTGCACTGACACATCACAAAGGACAATGGTGGCAGGTATTGTTGTTTTTAATCATGGTGATCCACTTGGCATAAGTTTGAGTTATTACAAGTACATATAAGGCCAGTTTATATTGTTTCTGGGAACTTTATTCTCACTGCTGTGCAATGGCTTCCAAAGTATAAAACTTCAATTGCTGTGATTATTTTTTTGAAATTACTTTCTTCTGATAGTTGTAGGTTGTGACTTAGTAATCATGTAAGACCAGAAGTAGTTTTTCCCCTTCTTTCTTTTTCATGCCAAAGACTGAGAACAGTTGTATTCAGAAGGAGGATTTTCTCTCTCACCTCTGTTATCCTCCTCTAGCTAATTTATTTTGCCTGTTGTGAAATTTGGATTATTTCACACTTTTCTGTTCTGACGGTCAATTGTGGTTCTGTTATGACCTCACACTCCTTTGGAAACTGCTTAGTCATTTGGCACTAACCCTGAGAGTGTAAAGCCTCATGGATAGAGGGGTTCGGTTTTTCAGAATCCAAGTCAAGATAATGAGAACTGCATGTGACCCTAACTCCTTCCAGCAGGTAAAATGCAAAGGTTGTTCAGGTCAGAAAAAAATAAATTAGGTCTTTGGGATGCTTTTAAGTTTGGTCTGGTTTGTTCTTTCCTGTGAGAAAGAGAAACCTGGCATAAATGTAGTTACTGCTCTGCTCTTGGCCTTTATAAGTTCCTGGCAAAAGGGCAGTGCCTATGCTAGCTTTCTGGAATAGAAACCCGCAAAGATAAACAACTGCTTGGAGAAACATGCTGAATAAGAAAACATGCTCAATTTTCTTCATGTTTGTTAATATATTTTGCTGTTAAAAAAAGCCTTTCTTAAGCATGGAATTTCATCGAAAATAGACATATTCAAAAATATCTCTTTTGTTTTAGAATCTGAACCAGAATCCAAGGACTCTTCTTCCCAAATTTTACGGGCTGTACTGCGTTCAGTCAGGAGGCATTAATATTAGAATTGTTGTCATGAACAATGTTTTGCCACGGGCCTTGAAAATGCATTTCACATACGACTTGAAAGGCTCCACATACAAACGGAGAGCATCAAGAAAAGAGAGGGAGAAGTCCAACCCTACGTTTAAAGACCTGGATTTCCTGCAAGATATGCATGAAGGGTTGTATTTTGACTCTGAAACACACAGTGCACTAATGAAAACACTACAGCGGGATTGTCGAGTGAGTATATTTAAACTTCTGTGTTCAACTCTGCTCTGAATTCACCCAGTACAGGTTATTTAACCTCCATGTTTTTTCCGTGCTGTTTAATTGTTGCGGCGCGGGACAGGCTGCTCGGCACCGCAACCTTCCCGCAAGCGTCTCCACGGGGCAGGAAGGCTCTCCAGTCGGGCGGAGGGGCCTCACCACTCTCGCCCGTGCAGCCGCTGGGAATGAGGCTACGGAGGCAGGAGGGGTCCCCGTGTGGGTTCCCAGCGGCGCTTTATTAGAGGCGGAGGTCGACGCCTGCACAGCGGCAGACCTCAACAGCCATCCAGCCACACACTGAAAGGGTGCAGCGACGAAGAACAAGGATCTGAGGGGCCCAGGGGTTTTATATGGGTAGGAGGGAGGTGGAGTCAGGCGGCAGGGAGCAATCAACAGAGAGGGTAGGAGGGAAGGTGGCTACATAGAACAGTAGGGAAAGCGGTCAGGAGAGACAAGCACGGGGACAAACCAAGGGGGGAACAGAGAATGGGGAACTCACTGGAACTTCACCTTACACAGCAAACTGGGGGGTGTAAGGGCCAATGGGCCATAACCCAATGGGGTTACAGAACTTGGAACTTGGCCATGTAGAGCAAACAGGAGGAGTGTAACTGGGGTAACTGACATCTGGTCCTTGGGCTTCCATGGGAGAAGCCAAAGCCTAGGGAGGCACCCTTCCACGGCATCCACATTTAATGAGGGATAACTATGGATGTTAGAGCACAGATGAAGCCTGTATTTTAATTGAGCTATTGTGATCTGCGATCATAGTCATAGAATAGAATGTCCAAGTACTTTTTGAATACCAACAGATTGGGGACCATGAATACTATCCTCACTGCAGAACTGGTTCCAGTGCTTGACTACCATCTCACTGAAGAAGTTTTTTTCTATCCACTCTGAACTTCCCCAATGAAGCTTTAGGCTGTTTCCTTGCATCCTATCACCAGGCACCAGAGATCAGCACCACCCTTTCTGGTGCCCTCAAACCTAATATCCTCCTCTGCTCCTCGTAAGTCATGCCCTGTAGTCCTTTCACCATCTTTGTTGCCTTCCTTTGGACACATTTGGAGGATATAATATTTCATATCCTCCTTACACTCCAGAGACCAAAACTACACGCAGTTCTTGAGGTGAGGCTGCACCAATGCTGAGTGTAGTGGGACAATCACCTCTTTCAAACCAAGTGTACCCCAGGATACAGCTGGCCATTCTGGCCACCAGGGCACATTGCTGACTCATTATCATCTAGCACAACCCTGATTTCCTCTGTTTCTCTGTACATCCAGGATTACACTGATCCATCTATGCCAATACAGATTAATACAGGAAAGAAGTCCAGCAGATTTGATGATGATGATAATTTCCATTAATTTGGAGATTTTAATTACTCTTTTCATGAGACATAATTAACCCTGAGGAACCTTTATTATATATGATAAACTGTATGTAGAGCTGCTGAGAATATGTCTCTTGGATAGCTAGGAGTGGGAAGGCAGGCCTAGTGGCAGCAGTCTCATTTCTAGAGCAAGGTAATTTCTCCCTCAGCTGCTAAGTCCACCCAAAAGCTGTCCACATATTTTCAAGGCAGAAGAGGAATACCTATCATTGCTCTTTGAGAAGACCTTGGTGAATGGAATCAGTTCCTGTTATGGACAAAGAATTGCTGTAAAATAGATTTTTTTTTTCCTCTAGCATGGGTAAGAAAATAGGAAGTAGGACAAGGGAGACTCTAGATCACTCAGAGCTTCCCAGGATTCATGGAGTTTTGGAGAGAAAAAAATTGTCTGAGAGAAATCTTAAAAATTTTATAATAAAAAAGCAAAATGGATAGTCTGAACTTACCACATAGAAAAGACACCCTGAATATCAGAGTTTGTTGTTCACTGCCACCTGTGGTACAAGATGGAAAGCATTGTTTTTGCACATGAATAGAATTTTTTGTTTAACTATCACAGAAGTCTGCAATGCCTTGTGATTGGTTTGTAGAGCTGTGTGACCTAATGTTCAGCTGTGTATTCAGCATGAGACATTTATCTAACACAACACATTGTTCTCTCTGTAGCCCCTTGCAGTGAGTATTTCCTGAGCTCCTACCATGTGTGATGACACAGAATACATCAGTGTGTCGCATCTGGGGATCTGGATGCCTTTCTGTGCATCCCCCACTTGTCCAAGGTTACTTACACACTCAAAGCCTGGGGAAATCTATTGTATTGGGAATAATAGAGGGGATCTAAAAGAGGGAACTGATTGAAAAGTAAAAACAAGAATCAATCATTTAGTTGTTACATATAAAGGAACCCGCACTGGTTCTTTGAAAGTCTGGAAAAATTCCTGCTACATATTATTTGAGTGCTGAACTAATATAATCCTTTTCAGTGTGTATCTTAAATTAACAACTCTAAAGTTAGTCTAGAGTTCTTTAAGATCCAGCTAAATTTGGAAAGTATTACAAGAAGAAAATTATCCTATAGTAATCATAATATAATAATAGAAATACATAAATACACATCTACACGATAAACTATATGTCTGTGTGTATCTGTAGATATATGTATATACACACACTGAAGGTTATGCGTATACAAAAAATTAATTGACTTTTTTTTCTATTGAAAGAAGTCTTACTCTGTTGGAAAATAGAGGGAGCAGACACTGTTATCTTTCATGTAGCTGAATTTGCTCAGCTGACTACCTGCCTTTTACTTCTGCTTTTAAAAAGACTATAAATATTCCATCCATTTTTTGAAAAGGACATCAGTGTTGTCTCTGCTTTTTTCTGCCCATGTGGTATTTGGATGGGTAGTGTAAGTGATAACTGACCAGCTTTTTAGGACTTCAAAACTTGTCATCTCATTTTACTGCTACTCCAAAGTGAGAGAGTTAGTGTAGGCACTGAAATTAAGAATTCATTTAAGAAAGGAAATTTTTGATCTTTCCGTATTTCAGGACTAAGAAATTCACTTTTGTGTTGCTTAAATTTGGATTGTGTTTCCATTGTTCATATTTTCAATCAGAATCAGGAAGCAATGGACTTTTCTCCTACTTCTTAAATATAAACAATCCTGGCTGTGCTAGCCCCTCTCCTCCTTAAGCTCCACCTCTGAGTTCAGAGGCCTGGCAGAATTTCCTGGTAATGGAAGTGTGGTGGTGACCTGCTGTGGTCTGTGGCTGCTGCCACTGAATCTCCTGCCCTATTCAGCAATGGGCCCATGTTTTCCTTGGTCTGCCTTTTCCTACTAGCAGAAGAAGCTTTTCTCTGTGTCTTGATTTTCCTTGCCAGTGTCAACTCTGTCTGGCCTTTGGCTTCCTTGACCATAGCTGCCATCCCTAGATGCCCAGACAGGGTTTCTGTATTTCTTCTTCCTAGCCTGTCTGTCCTCACCTGTCCTGTACGCTGCCTTTTCACATTCAAGCTGTGCTGTGGCTTCCTTGCTTAGCTGAACTGGCCTCCTCATACATCTGCTCAGCTGACACAGACTGTCTTGACAACTGGCACAGTGCTTCTTCCACAGGGAATGCACTGCTGCAGTGGTGGACTACTGCTGGAGTATCAGTTCTGGCCTGTCACACCTCCTGGCAGTGCTGGTGAGGAGATACGTGCCCTGCCCAGTTAGAGAATGGAGCTGAATTGCTTGTGGTGATCCCTTATGGGCTGGTGCCTCCAGATGATCTGTGCTGGGACAGGCACAGCTTGATAGCATTGTTCAGCTCCTGCATCCCCTGCTTGTTTTGTTCACACTTGAGGTGACAGGATCTGAAAACTTTGCTCACAGATCGTTTTGCAGTATTTGCACCTTAACTGAACCAAGGAGTGTTCCTAAAGATGGAACATTCATGAGTTTATCATATATACAATGTACACAATTGAAAATTTGAACTAACTTTCAGATTCCAGACTATTGCTGAGACTTACTGGAGCTATCCTATCCTTGCCTTCTTGAAGAAGCAGTAACAATTAAGCAAATTGTGGTAATGTAGTTTTTAAGAGCAAAAAAATAATTTGAAGGTGTTTTTACTATTGAGAAACGAATGGCTTTTGAGAGTCTGCATTTTACGTTTATGGCAAAGAACACTGGACTTTTCTGAGGAAATTACATTTTAAAAGTGACTAACAAAGAAGCCTGTAAAGACAAAAAAATTTAAAGAGGGTCATGTCTCCTAAGTTTAAGATTTGCGTATTATTTTCATCACTGCTGTTTTAGGCAGTTGCTACAAAAGTTTTATGGTGTGAATGCACATCTGTTTTGTGCTGTAGCAACTGTGATGAAGACCTTGTATGACCAAATTTATCCACAGAATTTTTCAAATCCCTTAATAGTGTGCGTAGTTTATGTTGCAGTTTTTTGCCTTTTTTCTGCCTCAAAGGATCTATTATCGAAAGATAATTCTTTAAGCCAGATAACTTCAGTGACCCATTCTACAGCAAATCCTTACAAACAGTAGTGTTGGCATAACTTAATGAATTATTAAACTGCAGCATAGGAGAGAAATAAAAGATGGCATAATGTAGCATGGCAATGGAGAATGCATTAATTTTAGATGAAGGGCCTCGTTGTCAGAAATGGTAGTTTGAGGAAAATGACCATAGCATGAAGCTGTACATCTCTTGTTTCTTTATATATTATCACTCCTGCAATATCATTAGAAAATTCTTGTTACTTTTACTTTTAAAATCAGAATCCAGGTTGTTAGATTTGGAGTGTTATTTAACAATATATTTTGAGAATTCTGTTGGAATGGGAAGTGATTCCACATATGCTTTAGTGAGAATGTGATGATTAATTTTCTTGGGATAGATTTTTTTTCTAAACCAGACCCATTTTTGGGCATTGACATTTGTGAACTTGCTTGTAAGAAATGCTTATTTTGTGAGACAGTCCCTTAATTTGTGCTTATTTCATATAGCTCATTATGTTGAAGAGTAATTATTGATTTGTTGTAAAATCAGTCTTCTTTTTGCTGGGGTAATTCCCCTGTCGCTTCTCCAAAATGCTTGTAGTGGAAGAAAATCTTTTTTTGCATGGTTATCCATTTAGTACTTGCATTTAATAAGCTTGTAAATTTTTTTTCTCTTGAGTTGTATTTTTCTTGACCCTTTTAGGAAAATGATCTGATGACTTTTTTGCATGCTGTTTTGCACGGATAGCAAATGTAAATGCAGATTTCTCTGTCAGATAGTGTGTAGTTTGGGCTGGCTGCACATAAGCTAAAAATTACATTTCATAGCAGAAATACTTGTTTTGCTCGGTTAGTCTGAGCTGGCTAAGATAGTGGAGCGTAACCATGTCTAAGATGATTCATAGAATACTTTAACATCTGATTAGCTCTGAGAAAAGAAAATCTGATTCAGGGAGTTAATTTTTCATTATGTTCTGAAACAACATATTTTGTGATGCCATTTTACTGTAGGTTTTTATGTGGTATGAAACAAAATAGTGCTTAAGACCACAAGGGGTGAGTGTCACTTGCCATCTGGAAGTTTTCAGAGCAGTTGAAGTCAGCCTTGACAGCAGTACTTGGTGACCAAGTGACAACACTGTGTTGACAGAATCTGTGTAGCTAGTGAATTAAGACCTATATAAATACTACCAAGATGAACAATTTAATGCTAAGTTAAAGAACTGAAGGTTTACTTGTCATTATCAAATACAACACTTGTTAGTACACAGAATGATTAAGGCCATTCTTGCTGAAACCTCACAATGCTGTTCTGCTAGCAAGGTAAACCATGTCAGAATGGTTACATGAGCAAAGATTGGGTTTTTTCCTCCCTTTAGCTACACAAGTAGTGTATTTCTAGGAGTTAATGTCAATTTCTAGTGATCTCACATGGAGAGAGTTAGGTGTTTTGCAGGGCTTTCTCCTTTGCTATGAATAGAGCCATGTAATACTGTAATTTTATTTTAGTGGGGTTTTTTTCATTTGATTAGGTTATCATTTTGATGCCTTTGTAGCAAAAACTTGATGCTGCATCTCAAAAGCAGTCCTAAAACCATCAAGGGGATCTGAAACAAACCTCAGCACAGGAAAAGACTTGTGCCTTTTTATGTTCTCATAGAATGCTGTGTGTCCAGTAATGTCTTGATGTTCTGTAGTTCATGACTTTTCCTTGTTGAAACAGGTACTTCTGTACGACTGTGTGCGCAAAATGTTACTTACATATTTAAAAATTGTCACAATTTGATATTTTAAATATTAATGAAGATCTCACACATGAGAACCCCTCAGATGTATTCAGCTGTAAATCCAACTGATTTACTTTCATCAAGAAGTAAAATGGCTGTCTTAATACAGACTGAGGAGTTTGACACTAAGTTTTGTTGAATGCTGAATTATGAGATTCTTTGTTGTTATTCTGGTTAATTATTTCTTACCAGAAGTTTCATTTGAAACACACAGGGAGCAAAACATGCTTAGATATGGTCACAAAGGCTCATTTGCGTAAGGAGGGGTTGGTTTGGTTATCACATTTCTAAGGGGAAGTAATCAGAACTGTACATCAAAGCTGTAGGCAGACAGGGCCAGATCACGTCATGATATCCTGAAGACACTTTGTGGACAGGACAATGCTGCCTCTGAGTAGAGCCATGAACAAAGTGTCTGGGGGACAAGGGCTCTTGTGCTGTGTGCTGTTTATAAGAATTTGTATTGCAGTTAATACATTGGATGTGAAGGTCTGATAATGAACTGTAATAATGAAATGGCTGCTTGTTTTTATGACGTTTTTCAGTAATCTTACACCAAAATCATAAATTGTCACAGCATAGTCTGTTGTACTGTACAAGTAGTATGGGTTTAAGTGGCAGTGATGAACTGATGTAGTCAGAAGGATTAATTGTATCACTTAAGAGGTCCCTGTGGAAGAAGAAGCACTTTACAGCACAGCTTCCCATGAGACTACATCCAATCCTAGACATAGGTTATGTAATTAGTGCAGTACAATTATGTGTCTAATGTGACCTGATTCAAAATGCAGTAAAGAATATGTGGAAGGCAGAGCTGTCAGCAGTAATTTATAACTGTAAAATAAATGTGGCAATGCTTTTTCCGAGCATGACTAGCTGCTGTTCTGGTTTTGCATGAACAGTGTTGCTTACTGTACTACTAAGGTGTTACTTTTCAGCCTATCCAGAATTTACTTTCAGCATTTGGTGGCAAACATTCATTGATAACATATTTTTAATGAATACACGATATTGTAATTTCTTTTTGAGAAAGTCTGAGTAAAGGGTAGCAAGAAGTAAGCAGTAAAGAAAATTTTAGAAGTTTTGGCACCAAGTGCCTTTGTACCTGTTAGCCACGCTATTTTTGCAATTTATGATTGTAAACAACCAACACTTCCTTACAATGCACAGTAAAATTTCAGAATCTTGTGGTATGGTAATTTAGAATACACTTTTTTGTTGTGTACGAAATCCTTTGTGAGTTCTGTCATCAGAAGATGCTGTGGACTACTAAGGGCATACATTAGCAGCCTTTTTCTGATTCCATTTTAACTAAGGCACCGCTGTGTAGGATCCTTCTGTGCAAGAGCAAACCCATGGTGTCTCTAAGTCATTCTTTGAGACTGAAAATCAGGTCTGATTTTGTGCCTTTCTACATTTAGATTGCAGTGTGTTATGATTTGTTTCATCACTGCTCTGATTATCTAAACAATGAGTACTTTTCCAACAATTAGGGTAAGTGGTATAAAAACCTTATGATTAGACATACAGAGCCATACAAAGTTACTGATTTACTGCCATATAGTTTTTAAACCTACGGAAATGCTGAAATTGCACTTTTTGGTTTTGTTTTTTTTTTTTTTTNTTTTTTTTTTTTTTCATTAAGAGAAGGGATGTTTCTGCTTATTCAAAAATACTTATGCTTGGATAATCTCTATCAAAATTACATACCTGGAATCTGCTCTCTCATCTCTGTAAAATCACTTTTTTTTCTTGTTTGTGTAAAAAGACATACTATTGCCTCTTGATTCTGTAACAAAAATTACACCATCATCTTTGGGCACTATGTGCCGACACATACCATGAATCACTGCTGAGCTGCATGAGGTCAAAGGAGAGGCAAGTGGCACAGCATATCCCTCCTGATTGTTACTGGTGTTTCTCCCTCCATTTCGTAGTGNGGTTATATTACTAGATGTGATCACAACTTGCTTTAGTTCATATGTGAGTACTGACTTGAGCTTTATTGCCTTTCAATGACAGCATGCCAGACTTGGTAATGATGTAGCTGACTACAAACAAGTGAAAGTACTTGTATGTGAGAGAAGACATGCTGCCAGAGACAGAAATGGTTGGTAGAGCTAGAAGAGAAGGCTAGTTGATTAAGTCATGCTTCAGAAGTAAAACTTGTCTTATGAGTTTAGGTAGGCCCTATTTAGCCTAGTAGAGGGGTGCATGATTTTTGTACTCCAATCCCATTAGCTGCTAATAAGGGGGTGGTAGCAAATACTTTTGTTGACATTTGAAAGTTCTGCAAGAGTATGGTCTCTGTTATAAATAGGAGGTGGAGGGGAGATAAAGGAGGAGTACAGGCAAAAACTCTCAGGGAGGTCTGCAATGTGGATTAGAGATAATTTTAAAAGTGTATTGTTCATAAGTACATGATGGAACCATTAATGGGTTATTTGCTATAAAGGAAAAGGTGGTGCCTGGAATTATCTTCCTTGACTATAAAATAACATCAGGTTACATTCCAGCTGTTCATCTTTCTTTCCCACTTACTACAAAACCATTCAGCTAATTAGATAACCAGCACTTAGACTTGTGTGGGATAGTAAAAGGGTTTTTTTTAACTGTAATTTCACACGCTTCCTGATAAGAGAAGCTTGTGCCTTGCGGGCCTGCTTTCACTCAGGTTTGCAAAATGTTGCTGTGTAATTCTTTTGTTGTTTCAGTATAGCCATTTCTTCTTTGGCAGGTTCTAGAAAGCTTTAAGATCATGGATTACAGTCTGCTTCTGGGGATCCACATATTGAACAGTAACAGGAAGGAAAAAGAAGGAGAGTGTTCCCAGAGTGCATCAGATGCAAAACGCCATGGAGGGCAGAAAGTTCTCTATTCCACAGCCATGGAGTCTATACAGGGCCCTGGGAAGTCTGGAGACTCCGTTACCACAGAGACAACTAACACGTAAGGGCTGTAACCTGCTCTTAAGATTACTATTAAAACTATTAACAGGCAAAACATTAATGAGTACACTGCATTCCAGGAATTGAAAGATTGAGTCTTTTTTTCTTTTCCAAAAGCTGCATCATCAAGATTTGCCACAGAACATGAAATTGAAATGTTGGCCAGTAGATTGGTCATCTTTAAATACATGATAATTCAGAGTGACTTCTGTTTGCACACGTGTATTCTTTTATAAAAGAGATGTTATTAGACAGCTATTACAAGAGTCTCAGCTATAATCTAATCTTAACTGGAAGCAGCCTGGTAAGACCTAAGCAAAAACTATAAATTAACACTGACATGGATATTCCTACAGGGGTTGTTTTCACCTTGAAGTAGTATACTCAATATACATAGAACAATATCATCAACCACTGAAGTGCAATCGTATATTATATTTCCTGAGATTCAAAACTGATGCTTTTCTCTTATTTTTCTGTCAAGCAAAAACTTTAATATAAATTTGAATATATAGACTGTTATTATTAATATATAGACTGTATATTATTCTGTTGTTTCTTTCATAATATATTAAGTGCTGTGAGAGCATTATCACCAATCAGCATGCATATGATCAATCCTTCATTATAATGAGGATTTAATTTAAAATTAAGGATTTACTTTTCTCCTGCTTCTCAAGGGAGCTGTGTAGGTAAATACAATGAATGATAAAGAAATCTGTGCTTAAACCTACAGCAAAAAAGTGGAAGAATTATGATATTTAGCATTCACAGAGAGCTTCTGGACACTGAGAACTCTGGAATATAATCACACAGAGCTTTACTTCACTTGGTTTTTACAGCTCACTCACGTTCACACAGAAGATGGCCAGTGCAGTTGTATGATGGCAGAGGTGTTGCACTAGCTGCCACTCCAGGGCTCCCACACCACCTGAGTGCTACTCAAATCCTGACAAGTGGAGTCCTTTCTTGGCTCCTTGCACGATCTCCTCTTTCATATTGACATAATGGCTAGTGGAGCAAAAACCAGAATGGTCTATTCTAAAATAGACCATTTTTTCAAGGTGTTGGAGTAGGAAGAGAGGGTCTTAGAATGAAGGTCTTGTTCTTTAAATTCATGGCTGAGTACAGACCCTGGACCAACTGGAGGCCTTTGCAGTCAGAGTTCTCAGCTTGATACTGTTGCTTTGTCTGTCACTTAGTCTGTAAAGAAATTTTGGAAAAGCATAGTAATACATAATTTTTAGTGATAAATAGATGAAACAACCTTTTCAGACTTTGATTAATGTGCAGACTCTATGATTTGTTACCTATGATCAGTAAAATTAGAAATTTTTCCCTTATCTAAACTTACTTATTTACCTTTGCAATAAACTGATGTATACTTTTTTTCCAATTTTCAGATCATCTGAATATTTTCAATTCTATCTAAAAAGTATCTTAAAATAGTCCTCCTTTTGTAAATGATGAATATTTACCACTGAATCACAGATACTTCAAATTTTCCACTTAAAATCCATTGCATGCCAGGTGACTCACATTTGATTGACTTTGCACTGTGGCATCTGGCTTGAATATTGTCTACTCCTTTGGGTTTGCAAGTGGGCACAGTTCATTTGGTAACTGGTGATCAGAGCTGTCTTTAAGATTTTCTAACTATGTTGTTTCTCTTAGAATGGGAGGGATTCCAGCAAAAAGCCATAAAGGGGAAAAGCTGCTTTTATTTATGGGTATTATTGATATTCTCCAGTCTTACCGGTAAGTTGATCTTCAACTTTCAATGAATTTTCACTGAGCAAAATACTCTGAAATTACTTACAAAAGTTGAATTTTTATAAATCAGTTCTGATTTAGTTTTTTACATACTTAGGTTAATGAAGAAGCTGGAACATTCTTGGAAAGCTCTTGTTTATGATGGGGTAAGTAGATTTTATTATTTTTTTAAACTGCTGATATTTTAGCTGGTGGACTTTTGACTCATGTTGACCACAAAAAAACTAGTTATGGTATACTTGTAGTCTAACATTACCGTGTGGTTTGAGCTGCTGCTGAAATCTTTCCAATACCTGCTTTGCTTTTATTTGTTGAGCTTTCAAATAACAACTAATAATATCAGCTTGTCCTTACAACTTACATAGGACTATCCACTTAGCAGGACATTGATGAATCTATAACTGAAAAATATACATTTGAAAAAATTCATTTCAAATGCTTGGAAGACTTTTCAGAATATAGCTGCATAATTCATCTCATAATTTCATAAATGACATACCTAAAAAATTCTTGAAGAACTAACCTTTAAAAGGGAAAAAAATGGTAGTGATTCACTAGTTTTGACTGTGCCTGAAATGTATAGTATAATTTGCCTAAGGTGTCCAGCTTCTTTCTTGACACCTTACTTGTGATTTACTTGTGGAAAATGTGACTGAGATCTTTTTCAATCTTGTAGGATACTGTTTCAGTTCACCGACCAAGTTTTTATGCAGACAGATTTTTAAAGTTTATGAATGCAAGAGTTTTCAAAAAAGTTCAAGGTAAGAAAGTAGTGACTTCTGCTCTTTTAGATATTTTTATAATTATAACTTTATAGTGCTCCTGTCTTGGCAATTAAACAAGCCTTTCTTTAACATTGTGTAGCACTTTCGTAGCTCCAATCAAGAAAATAAATTTCTGGCAATTGGGATTTTACTCTATTGGTAAAATTACAGAGAATTATGTACTATGTATTTTTATCACATCAAGGCTGTCTAAAGTTGGCTTCAGGTGACCACCTAGACACACTCTGTCACTCCCTCTCTTCAACTAGATGAGGGAAAAGTTAAAAGGCGGGTGGGTCCAAATAAGGACAGGGAGAAATCACTCACCAATTACTGTCCCAGGTAAAACTGACTGAACTCAGGGAAATTAATGTAGTGTCTTACTAATTTAAAAAAATTTAGAGACACCTTCATACAGGATTCTTCATCAAAAGTTCAGATCAAGTTTTATTTTCACTACATTTTCTACCACTGGAAGTCATATTGGCCCCTGTTGCTCTGCACATTGTTTAAAGATGATACCACTTTTCTAAAGATCAATTGAGCCTGTGAACTCTGAGCCTGCCCATGAAAGTCAGTGTTAAAGGCCATGCAGATCAGAAGAACAAACACGATTATGTCTAAAGACATATGAAAGAAGAGGGAAAACTGACAATGCAACAAGAAGGCAGAAGTGTAGGTGCTAAGTATTTTCTGAAATTCCAAATAATGAAAAGAATAGGATAGACAGATGAAAGGACAAGGCTGAGAGTAGCTATACTAGAACAATTAAGATATTTTAAGTAGAATGAAGAAATCTTTAGAAGAAAAAGAGAAAATCTGAATTAACGCCAAGTAGTGATTCTCTGTATGCATGATATATTATGATAGGTTTTCAGGAAAATAAGACTTTTTGTGACTCTTACAAATATCAATGAATTGATGGATAATTTCTCTATAAATTGACCATGCTACTAAAAGGAAATTCAATCTGAAGTGTTGCAAGTGTAGAGAAAGATGATGATGGGGGACAAAAGAAACCTGGACAAGCTCGAGAAGTGGACCTACAGGAACCTCACCGGGTTCAACAAAACCAAGTGCAAAGTGTTACATATGAGTTGTGTAACACAAGCAGAGGGATGAACAGATTCAGAGCAGCCCTGGAGAGAAGGACTTGGGGGTGCTGGTGGGTGAGAGGCTGGACATGACCCAGCCATGGGCACTCACAGCCCAGAGAGCCAAAGGTGTCCTGGGCTGCATCCAAAGCAGCGTGGGCAGCAGGGGAGGGAGGGGATTCTGCCCCTCTGCTCTGCTCTGCTGAGACCCCACCTGCAGGGCTGCATCAGCTCTGGGGTCCCAGCACAGGAGGGACATGGACCTGTTGGAGCAAGTCCAGAAGAGGGACATGATTAGGGGGATGGAGCCCCTCTCCTGTGAAGTCAAACTAGGCAAGCTGGGTGTAATCAGCCCAGAGAAGAGAAGTCTCTGGGGAAATCATGTAGCAGCCTTCTAGTACCTAAAGGGGACTAACAAGAAGGCTGGAGATGGACTTTTAAAAAGGGCATCAAGTGATAAGACAAGAGGAAATGGCTTTAAGCTGAAGAAGGGTAGATTTAGGTTGGATGCTAGGAAGAAGCTCTTTACAACTGAGGGTGATTAGGCACTGGAACAGGTTGTCCAGAGAAATTGTAGATGCCCCATCCTGGAAATGTTCAAGGCCAGTTTTGATGGGGACCTGAGCAACCTGCTGTTGTGGTAGGTGTCACTGGGTTCAGCTGGGTTTGGAACTAGATGATTTTTAAGATCCCTTCCAACACATGCCATTCTGTGACAACTGCTGAGATGTGCTCAATGTGTGTCCAGTGAGGAAGGCTCTAGGGAAGACCTAAAAAATATACTGGCAAAGCAAAGCAGAGTGCTTGGGGTTTGATGAGGTCCAGGCTTTTCTTTGGGGAAAAGCTGTTCTGATTATGTGAGCAATGAGATTTTTTCCAAGAATTATCACAAGTGGTATAAAACTTTACAGTAAGATATACATATTAGGTGTTTTAAATAGTGTGCATACATACTAACTTGCTGCTTTACTACCAGATTATTTTTTAAACCATGGAGGTGATACTGAAACTGCACGTGGTTTTTTGTTTGTTTGTTTGTTTTTTTGTTTGTTTGGGTTTTTGTTTGTTTGTTTGGTTGGTTTTTTTGTGTTGTTGTTTCTTTCTAGTGAGAGAAGGGCTCTTTTTGCTTACCGTTCTGGAAAGAGTGTTTTCTGAGTCGAGTTCTTTTTATGAATCAGAATTATTGACAAATAAGTATTAACTGGTGGGCTAGAACTACATAATTTGAAGAGAAACTTGTACTTCAAAATGGGTCTGAATTAGCAGTTTCATAACACTGCTCATGGAAGTGTATTTGCTTCAGAGCTTCAGTGTCAAAATGTGAAATGGACACTCGGCTCAAATTCTACAGGAGGAGTGCTGAACACATGGCATTTTCTTAAACTGATAAAAGGTGCTTTGCAAATNGCTTGGGGTTTGATGAGGTCCAGGCTTTTCTTTGGGGAAAAGCTGTTCTGATTATGTGAGCAATGAGATTTTTTCCAAGAATTATCACAAGTGGTATAAAACTTTACAGTAAGATATACATATTAGGTGTTTTAAATAGTGTGCATACATACTAACTTGCTGCTTTACTACCAGATTATTTTTTAAACCATGGAGGTGATACTGAAACTGCACGTGGTTTTTTGTTTGTTTGTTTGTTTTTTTGTTTGTTTGGGTTTTTGTTTGTTTGTTTGGTTGGTTTTTTTGTGTTGTTGTTTCTTTCTAGTGAGAGAAGGGCTCTTTTTGCTTACCGTTCTGGAAAGAGTGTTTTCTGAGTCGAGTTCTTTTTATGAATCAGAATTATTGACAAATAAGTATTAACTGGTGGGCTAGAACTACATAATTTGAAGAGAAACTTGTACTTCAAAATGGGTCTGAATTAGCAGTTTCATAACACTGCTCATGGAAGTGTATTTGCTTCAGAGCTTCAGTGTCAAAATGTGAAATGGACACTCGGCTCAAATTCTACAGGAGGAGTGCTGAACACATGGCATTTTCTTAAACTGATAAAAGGTGCTTTGCAAATACTTTTTGACCAGTGTTATGCGGGTCTCTTAACATTTTCATCAGTTATCTGGAGTGAGAAACAAGTCTGTGTGGATCGAGGGAGAACAAAATACAAACAAGCACTAGAAATAAATTAGATTTAAGTAAACCAAAAATTCCTACAAATACTAGAATAAATTAAGGATTTAAAGGGTTGAAGGTTAAATCCTTTGGAAAAGATTTATTAACAAGAAAATAGAAGAGTCTGATGTAATGTGACAAAATTTAGCTTAAAGGAGAAAGGAGCCTCCTGAGACCCAGTTCTCTTTAAATCTTAGAATAATTTTGCCAAAGAACTGGTGGGAGGTCTCCTGTCCAAGACAATACTCGAAGGAAATCCTCTGTGTTGATAAAGAATAAAAAGTGTCTACTCTTTACTTCTTGATACTCCTGTTTGACAAAATAAATGCCATATATGTTACCTCAACATCTGAGTCTTTTTTCCCCCAATTCTTTCTAATTCTGACTGCTAGATTTGTTCCAGGACAAGACACAACATGTTCTGTATTTGGAGCTTACAGTGCACAATTAAAGGATATCATGCCAAATTTTCTCACTGATCTTAATTCATCTGTCTCATTTTTCCAGGCTATTAACCTGTCTAAGTATCCTACTCTTATTGATTTCCTGTGTATACAGGGCTGTTAATGTACTTTTATACAGATTAATGGTTCAAATGCATTATCATTCTTTCACAAAATAAAGAAACTGGGAGTGAATGTTCCTGCCTTCAGGAACATTATTTCTAAGCTTTGAGTCAGACATTTCAGTTTAAACACTTAAGCCCTATTCTGAATCTGTTTTTCCCCTAGTGCACAGAACAACCATGCATAATTAACAACAAAAACTTAATACATGGATTTAGCCTTGGGCAGAAGCTAGCTCAGCAACTACCTACTATGTTTTTTTAAAAATACCCTGGAGCTCTGTATCTGATTATTTTCTTCAGTCTTTAGCTAAGCGGCTTGATGTGTTTAATTTGAACTTTGTAGTAAAGCATTGAAAGAAGTGCTATAGTGCACCTGAAGTAACTTTGCAACCAGTGAATGGAGATCAGCAGCCAGCAGCTGGAAAACACTAAGTGAAACAGCTGGCACCCCTCTGGAGAAGAACTACAGATGGGGGTCATGGTTCAGTAGTAGTGGCAGTGATAGTTCTAGAGTTTGAGTCAAAATGCTTTTTAAATAGGCAGGCCCCTTAAAAATCATAAAAGACATGCTGATACCTGAGGGTGTAGGCCATCAAGATTTTGGAAGTGTTTATTGTACCCAAAGGAAATGTTTGACACATGAGTCTGAAGTGGAAATTCTGCAGTATCATTACATAGAAGTAGTTAAAAGCTCAAGAAAATGATCATACCCTCTCAGAATACTCCAAATGTCTTTCCTGTTTTTGTATTTTCTGTTTCATTTTTTTTCCCCTGTNGATGGTACTGCACAGAAGTTTAACTTAGTGGTGCCAGTGACTTGATTTATTGTCCTATAATAAAGAGTAAGAAACTGAAAAAGACAAAACTACTTCTCTTGCAGATGTAATAACAATACCTTTCACTCTAGTTTTAGTGTAATACTTGTTAAGTAGGTTTCTGGACATATTCTTCACCTGTATTCGAAACCTAGACTTTGTATATGACTTACTTTTTCATATGCTGTTAAAGATGTGCAGGGAGATAAGATGACATCATTCAACACCTATGTTCATTTGGTAATGCAGCTTTAAAGCCTTCACCTTCAAAGAAACGGTGCAATTCCATCACAGCCCTAAAGGCAGCATCACAGGAAATAGTGTGTGCAG
>VZTR01007692.1:3829-15165 GCA_013400775.1 Chaetops frenatus | reverse complement strand
TCCGCCCGCCGCTCTGCCTCGCCTGCGCCGTGGAGACCCTGGGCGACGGCAGCGCCTCGGTGGGCAGCGCCTGCCCCGCCGACCCTTCCCTTCCCGTGTGCGGCGGGGTCGCGGAGCCCCCTCTGCGCCGGCTGGGCTGCCTGTGTCCTGAGCTCAGTTTAGGGCCGGGGCCCGGCCTGTGTGGCCCTTGGCCAGCCCTGTCGCCTCGGCACCCGGGCCCTCGTGGCCCTTTTACCCGCCAGGGTAGTGGGAGCAGCGCGGGGCTCGGGCCCAAGGCCTGACGGGCTGCTGTGTTTGATCCGTAGCTGGTGCGCAAGAAGCACATCCTGTCCCGTCTCCAGGATGCCCTGGCCTGGCAGGCGATGCCAGTCGTCCAGCTGCTGGCACCAGATGAGAGGGTGTGCATGCATTTGATAGGAACTCTCTTTCGTAAGAGTTCTGCTGAGGCCTGGTGCAGCAGCAGGGAGGAGGCAGTTACCTTTTGTTGAATATATGTGAAGCTTCCCCACATGTGAAGCCGAAAAAAAAAGAGCAGAAGAATATTGAGGTGCCCACCTCTATACTTCCACCATTCTGTTAAGTGTGTAATTACTCCCTGCAGAAAAGTGCCTGTCACTGATTTAGAATAGGTTAATTTACTCATTCCCCAAGGTGCAGGATTGGCATGTTCATAAAGCTCTTGCAATTTTCCAAAGGTATCTGTAAAGTCCTGGAGAACAGGGAGTGCCTGGCATTTTACTCTTCCCTGAATGCCCTCCATTCTGGTCTCATGCCTCTGGAGTTATATATGAAGATTCACACAGAAATCAAAATATGAGCTTAAAAAAGTTGCAAGGTTTAATATCAAATGTGCAAAACACAAACCTGTGTAGTGGGGTTTTTTTCATGCCATCACTTTACATTTGTAGAAACCCTCATTGCTGTATAACTAAAGCCTGCTCCTTTTTTGCTGTGAGGTGAGTCAACCTCATAGCAAAATAGTGTTCAGCGGGATATCAGTGTCTTTCCGGTAAATCTCTGTGCTCTTGAACTTCTCTTACTGGTTTCTATTTGCATAGCAGGAAAATGTCTTTGAAACGTCTAAAATCTTGATGGAGAAGAAATCATGGTCTAAATGAGGGAACAGTAAGGTAGGAAGGGAAAGGTGGAGGGTAGAAATGAGTGCCTTCAAAGAGCAAATATACCAGATTCCTTTAATTCCGCCATCTCATTTGCACATCACAGATAATTCTTGTTCTTTGAGGAAGAGTAACTTACAAGACCCTATCTCTGCCTTGGCAAACTGAATAGTTCAAACAGTTGATTGCTCATAAATTGTGTTGTGCACGTTTTGGAAGCAGCTTTTAAGAAACTGAACTTTATGTGGTTTAGTTCTTTTAATTGCACTTTTTCTTTTTTGATGTTGTGTGCACCCATAATCGTTCAGAGAAGTGGAAAGAGTGGTGCATGTGGCCGGTTCAACCCTACACTTTATGGCCCTAACACAAAATACCCCCGAAGACAGGCGTGCTGTGCTTGCATTTCAAGCTCTTGTCTGCTTAGTAATTCTCTGAGAAGAGAATTCTCTTCATGATTTGGTGGTTTGAGGACAGCCTTGGGTTTTACTGTACTTAGTGTAACTCCTAGAGCAGTTGGAATCCCAGCCTAAGCTTGGGGTTACAAACAATGACGTGCTCATTTTCGATACAGCTTGGATGAAGCAAGGATCGTTTGGTGCAAGAGTGTAAGAGGGACCCTCCAAAAATTTGAGCAGTGCTGTGGAGGCAGTATTAACACTGAATTCAGGAAAACACATTCCGAGAGAGAGTATTGGAATCAGCACAGGCAGAAGAAAGAGGGTTAAGAGAGGTGGAGTGGGGAGTGTTACGTATGAGGTGGTGTATTTCCGATAAGCCTGAATTTCATGCAGATAATATTGCTATGTTCGCTAATGCTGCATACACATATTTTCTGTAGTTACTGAGGATTGGGCAAATGAGGCAGGAAAAAAGTAATTTCTTCACCTGTCATAATATTGCTTTAGTTGGTCAAAATTCTGAGACATCATGGAGTCTTCAGAGGGGAGGTAGTTTGTTTGGATGTATGGAAACAAGTGATTTAATGTGTCAGAAGTGGGGATCTGAACCATATGCCCTGATGCTATAGGTTGGAAGGGGCTGGGAGGTAGAGTTTCTTTTCTGCTGGGGTGTAGTAGAGTGAGACAATGGTTTATTTTAATATATCCAATCTTCTACTCTCATGGTAAAATTAACTTGTGAAGTGTTGCCTCCAGGTTCAATTTAATGCTGGAATAGTTTCCACATGATTTAAACCTGGTGTTCAGATTTGGTTTCAGGATTTTCAGTACTGTGGAGGGAGAAGACTGTTCATAGTAACTGATAAGGATGGAGGACACAAAGGACAAAACTCACAGCTGGGCTTTGACTTCCATCATTCTGGGGTGTTGTTTCAGATGTATAATGCTGTATACCCACGGTGGGATGTGGTGGTGGCTGCAGTTACATATTCCCTGGCATAGGTGGAGCCGTTGATTTCAACTATAAAGCACATAAAAAATTTGCAAGAGAACCGGATGTCCCTGTGTCCTGCTTATGGAGGCACCTTTTGCAGTACTCCTAGAGAGTATCCGCCCATGTCTGACACAGTCAGCCTGGTGTCATGTGAAGCAGGGAAAACAAAACAGTTCTGAAAAAGAATTTCAGCTCTTTTTAACAAGAAGGAATTACAGCACTGGTGATCAGAAGCAGGAATGAGTTCCATGACCTGTTGTGGTTTATCTTGTAGGGATGTTGCATTCTCTGGAAGACAGCAGTGCCCTGAACCTATTAGCTGAAGGTGAGAGACAAATGTCACATCTCAATTACTGGCAATTTGTGTGGGGGAGAATCTGTCTTGCCTGATACCTGTAGTGAGATGCTCAGCTTTGACACAGCTTCAGTGAGGAAAACCATTTACATCCATGCAAAATGAGTGGTCTGCTCCAGTATTGGGGAGCGAGGGAGTGTGTGTGCCTGTTTAAATATTTAACATTTCTCTCACAGGTTCTGTGTGTGTCTCATGATTTTAGTATCAGATGGGTAACAATGCCTCAGCTTCGGCAACTTTGGACCTGACGAAATTGTCAAAGCAAATGGAAGTCTTTGGGTTCTACTGCTTTCTCCTCAGGAGGAGAGGCTGTTTGTGATTTAGCTGTACAGGCTGTACATTCCTCTTTGTGAGCAGTCCCTCGTTTGAAAACTGAAGGAAACATCTGCAGGGCTGACAAAGGAATCTCTGCAGTCCAGTTAACCTTGGGCACCTCTGCTAAGTCTAGAGATATCAGCAATGAAATGGTGCATTTCATGTCCAGCCATGAAAGGTAAAAGGAGCTATGACAAACTTCTTCCAGAGGGATTTTCAGACACTTGCTTGAAATGGGGCTGAAAAGGGAAAAGTCCTTCTGTCATATTACCAGTCTGTTGAGAGATGGATGCTCTATAACAGAACAATTTTAAATTAGTGTTACCTAAGGCTTGAAAGCCTATTAAGTTTTTGAGAGTTTGGGGTAAGAAAGAGTTATTATATAAATCACCTATCTCAGATATGCTTCTGCTGAGATACATAGCTCTGTAGCTGAAGTAGGTTTAGTATTGCCTTGGATACACCAAGAAATGATGAACTCAAAAGTCTCTGGTATTTCTTTTTAGAATGCTTTCCTAGGATACAAATCAAAAGTGTAGGTTTTCCAAATGAGTCATGCCATGACAGCAAGCTACATCCAAGACAGCCTTACCAAATCCTGTGTAGAAATGTACGCAGTGTCTCAGTAAAGGGGCCATTGCCAAAATTTTATCTGCCGAGCATTCGGGTGCCAGTTCTAAAAGTACTGGAAGAGGAACTTTGCTTCCTGCAACAGGCCTGCTGATATATGTGTGGAGGCACAGGTAGCCTGCCAGCATTGGGCAACTCCCTTGTGATTTTGTTAGGGAAACCCCAGGTGATGTGTTGCCACTGCCTGACAAACATAATTTCTTGCTAATTCCTCTTACTGGTACAGAGCTGACAGAGTTCTTAAAGCTTCGGTGAACCAAGAATAACAGCACTTACTTGGGTCTGAGGAGGTGAACAGCACCACTCTGGTGACTGGGGCCTTGCTTTCTGGTAAGGTGTGGGTGGGGTGGGCAGTGTGCAGTGGGGAGGAATGGTTGGTAGACTTCACTTACCTTAGGGACAGTAGCAGCTGAAGGAGGAGCTCTGAGCGTGAATCTAAGGATCCTCAGCAGTTTCAGTTCTGATACCTTCTCTGGAAGGATGCATCTTTAAAGGCCAATTTTCATACAGTAGGAAGCTTAGTCTGTTCAATTACCATAACCTTATGCTTTTAAGCTAGGTTTTTTGCCCCTTCCCTTCCTGATTTCTTATGTTTACTTGCTGTCCTGAGGCTCAGTTTTTTGCTTGCAGCTCATTTCCATGCATGGTTTGTAGTGCAGCTGAAGCAGGACCGCTGGAATGTTGCCTCAGAGAGCTTGAGCTGGGCTATCAGAAGTAATAGTGCTGGGAATGCTGCTGTAACCCTGCTCTCTCAGCACATCTGGGCTCATTTCATTTCTAAGCTCTTTGCTCACTGGTCTGCTAAAGCCCCGTGGAAGATGGATTGTGAGTGCTCTTGTGTGTGTATTACTGATCCTGTTTCTTCTGCCTAGTTCTGGTGCGGCTTGTTGTGGAGCTGAAGTCAGAACATTACTTATACTGCATTTTGGATGAAAGTCAGAAGGAGGTCAGTGAAGATGAATTCTCTTCCCCTCCCTTCCAGTCTTTCAGAAGCTGAGGAATGAGTGGCCCTGCAAGACTGGGAGGTAGCAGTGGGATCACAGAATCATCAAATTGTTTGGTTTGGAAGGGACCTTAAAAATCATCTGGTTCTAACCCCTCTGGCATGTGCAACCTAGTAGACCAGGTTGCTCAGAGCCCCATCCAACCTGACCCTGAATGTCCTAGTGCCAGTTCCCCTGCTGTGATGTTGGCAGTGTTAGTGTCTACCATGGAATTTTTGTATTGTTCTCATGATGCCTTGCAGCCATGTGGCTTCATGATACTCTTATGAAGCTGTGTGGTTTCCTCAGATACTTATTTTCCTACTTTACTGTTTCAATTATATGAGGAGCTTTCCCAACTTGTGCCATGGGCTTTTACTGTCTTTATTCCTAAGTTTATGGTGGTTCCATGGGGTGCAAAAAAAAAATGGGAAGTGGTGAGAAATTAATCTGGTTCATCTGCTCATCTAAGAGTTGGAGGGGAGAAAGAGGAAAAGGAACAAAAAGCAAGCAATTCCTTGAATTAATTGAAAGACATTTTGGAGACTTAGTGTGGTATTCAGAGTTTTCCTGTGGTTTATCCTAAGTGGTGAAGAGGACCCATATTTGGAAAAGATCCTATTCTGGAAAATTATGCATCACTGAGAACTTGCCGGTTTGGGTGGATTTCTGCCTTTGGACTGTGCCCTCATCAGTGAAACATTTTCCTTCTCTGTCTCCTCTACAGCTGTGCAAAGCAACTACCATGAGAAGCAGCCTGCCCACATTTGCTCTCTTGGGCAAGCTGACAGATGCCATCCCAGGCTTTGCTGATATCCTGGTGGTAAAGCACAGTGAGTAATATGTCATGTCCCACTGAAGGGTGGTATTCACAGCCCTAATACACATGCATGCATGCACTCCCCTGTGCCCCAGATAAATTCATGGTCACACAAGAAGCCTGTCCAGAAGTCAGTGGCATTCAGGCCTCCTGGGATACAGGTCAGAACCTTCATAGCAGGCTTGTTACCGTGCTTTTAGCCAGGCAAAAGCAGCCTCTGTGAACTGGGGTTGTGAGTCTGCCTCACAGGCAATCCATTTAGGTTTTTTACCTTGATCCAGCCCTTGGGGGTCTGGTGAGCAAGCTGAACTGTTTGTGGAGGGAGCTGGGATGATGGATCTTCATATGAACAGTGAGCTCTGCTAGCTGTTTATTACTGTACCTCTGCTCAGAGGGACAGATGGTGCTGAGCACATCACCTGATTGTGGCATTCATTAACCTGCATACACCAGTCTGTCCAGTAGGCTTTTGCAAGTTTCCAAGGGAAATAGGTTGGTGCTTTTAAAATGTCAGTGAATGTTTGCTGTTTCTCTTCCTCATACTAGATAATTTAGTGGATCATCTGCTGATGGGCTTGACGTACCCAAATGAAGGTATAAAAGCTGCTGTCTGCTACTTGTACGGCAAGCTGTTCTCCTCTCCTGTTGGCACTGAACGGCTCTCAGGACACTTTGAAGAAAGGCTGTGTGGTGTCTTCTTGAATACCCTGGGGTGTGCGCAGACAAAGGAGCTGCAGGTTAATTGTTTGGGTAAGGCATTGCTGAGAGAAACTGCAAGGTGCAAGGGAAGGCTTAGAATGAGGAAGAAGTCCTTGGCTGGTTTAGATGCTCTAATGTGGGTCATTCCATAGAGGATCTTTATGCTGCTTGTCCAAAGCCATCAATCCTTTCTGTTACTCCATAGCAATGAAATGGCCCAGACCTGCTGCTGGGCACCCCCAGGTCCCTGTGTTCCCTGATGCCTCACGTTTGCCCAGCACTGACTAATCTTCAGTCTCTTCAGGGCTTGTGCTATGGCCTGATCATCCCTCAAAGTGTCTGAATGCAAATACTGTGCATGGGTAGGTGGATTTTGTAGAGCAGTGGGATGGATTCTGAAAAATACAGTCTTTAGATGTGGGGCATCACGTTAATTAGATATAGAGCTAATGTGGAAGTGGCTCTTTCTTCCAGTTATCCTTCCAACTGTGTGTTTCAGCTGTTGCTGGGAAGCACAATTTCTGACATTGCTTGTTTGTAAACCATCCAGGGAATTAATTTTTCTCGTAGGAGGCAAGCAGGAACTGGATTGCTCCTCACCTCATCTACTCAACTACTAGAAATAGATGATGATTCCCTTGAAAGTAGAATTCTGTAGCTCAGATGATACCCCTGTGAATTTGTAGTGAAGTGTACTGATGATTTTCATCAAGACCTGTAACAGTGATCTATACTGTTGTACTGAGGGAATTTTTTGGAATGTGGGTATCCTTTAGCTAAACACAGCTGTTTCTGTAAGAGCCTGTGAAAATATAAGGGGAAGATTAATGCCTGTTCTCTAGGAAGTGTTCTAGGGAAAATGTCTTGTCATTGGGGTCACTGACTGCTTGGAGAAGAATGCAGGTCAAGAGCTCTCCCAAGAAATAGTTTGAGGTGTGGTTACTAACAGAAGATAATGCAAGTGGAGGGCTCCTGAGATATACCCATGTAGATACATGACTCTGAGAAGGAACAGGGAGCAGATCAGACCAGCAAAACGCATCAGCAACAAGGGGTTGCAAGACGTGGGGGTCATGGCAGTATCTGGGGACACAGTGAGAGGAAGCTCCCTAAACTGGAGCTGAGGCCCTCCAGGAGAGGGGAGGAAGTTGGAAGCAAGTCTTTGTCTGTAAATACTCATGTGTTAATATAATCCTCACTGTTCTCAGTGTGATGCTCATTCTTGCTCCCCCTTTTTCAGGTTTGCTAATGGAGCTGCTGAAATCTGACCATTTTGTATCTATTCTTATGAACAATTCGAAGACAGAGGAGGAGACTGAGAACCCTGACTTTTTAGAAGGGGAAAATCCACTACCACTTGTTCTCAAAAAGGTGATTGCTGAAGTAGTAGTGAATTGTTGGTACACATAAATAATTTGCTGGCCTGTAAGGAATCTTTATCTAAGGCCCTGTATATGTAAAAAACTAGAGTGTTCTGTTACCAACACCAGCAATAGAGGCTGCAGTGAGAAATGGGGATACCTCTGTTGATCACCTTCTTGTTCATTCCTGCATCCTGGAATGGGGAAAACTTTAATCCTGGCCTCAGCTGATTTTACTCACAGTTGAGGTCTGATACAGCACATGCAGTACCAGCATGACTAAGCATGGGGGCAGAACTATTCTTATTCATGATCTACTCTCTTGTGGTTCTCATGTGCTTTTTTGAGAGTTTTTGGTTCAGTGTTTTATTTTACCTTAGCAAGTTTAATCTGTGAAATACATGCCAAAAGAGAGATTTAATTTATGTTTTAAATTTAAAAAAATAGAACAAACTGTTTTCTACTGATAGCTGCATAGCTGAATTTGTTTCTCTTTTTGACTTTTGTTTCCCAACAGCTCTTGTTGACCAGAGATGAGATGTTACAGGCAGCAAGTTCTCACTGTATGGCTGCAGTGCTAGTTCACTCTCCTAGCAGATATGCTCCTGCTTTTATCCATGCAGATGTCCCAGGTGAACAAATGCAGTAGCATCTTATTGTTCATTCCCCAGTATCAAAGCCACCCCTGGCTGTTTGGTTTAGGAATCAGGCTGGCTCCATGAAATCCACTGGTGGCATGATGTGTGTGGTGGCCATTATATACCATATGATTTTAGGAGTAGAAGGGGAGAGTATGTTTTCAACTGAAAGTTCAGAAGCAGCTGTCGCCAGGCAGAATGGAGTTTCCACAGAGAGAATTTGGCTAAGTCCTTGAGGTCAAAGTCCTTCTTGCAGGACCTTAGATACAAGCCTAAGCAATCTGGGGTTCCATCTCATTCCACTAAATATTGTAAGTTTGCTCAGATCTTGGTCGAGGATTTAGCTTTAGAATGCAGCTATGGGAGATGGTTTATTATTTCTCTGTAACCCCAAAAGACAGAAATACTTTCATGATACAAATTCTTTGGGAGATGTAAAAGTCATGAGGAAAAAAAGGTCACTGCATCTGTGTTAAAGCCTGCTTTGTGGCTTTTCATTTGTGCTAAAGGCTAGATCCACAATTCAGCTCCTTCCTACTGAGTTTGTGTTGGGAAGATGCCTGCCCATGGGTCCCCTCCAGTCACCTTATTTTGAAGACTAGCATACCCCTAAGCATCTACTCCATTCTCCATTCCTGCTATTTCATAGTACAGCCGTTCTCCCTGTGGCTGTTGCTATGCTTCCTCGTTTCCTCCTCCTTCCTCTGCTCTGTTCTAGGAGCAGCTGTGCTGTGCTGTGAGCCGCCTGCCTCTTACCAGGGTGACCTTATTTGTGTGTGTGTGTGTTTGCAGAGTTCCTCTTTGAGTGTCTCTTGTGCAAAAATGAAATCCTCATCTGGTCAGTGTACTGCTGCCTGCTCCTCCTGACTGAAGAGCACCTTTTCTTCTCCAAGTGTCACACCGTCTATGGTGAGTCATCAACCTTTCTGACAGAGTGACTGCAGTAATACTTGTGCCTCTAGCTGAATTCCAGCGCTTTACACACAATCACAATTTTCAGTCAGGATGGATAAAGGACTAAAAATGAGTACCTATCAGACATGTTTGTGATGTCCAACATAGCTTGAATTTATAGTCTCATTGTCCTAAGGAGTTTCTGATGAGCATTAATTCATTATAATAACCAGTTATCATGATTGACACTCCCTGAGTTACTATTAAATATTTCTGTGGATGTGCCAAGAGTAGATTTAGGAAGTATGGTTAAAGTCCTTCTGTTCTTTGGGACTTATCTCCAGCAGTGAAGGTTGAGGCATGTTATGAGGGAGCTGAGTGAACACTCAACAGTTTTGGACAGTTGTTTCTGTCAGTAGCTCAGAAGAATAATTGTTCAAATCTTTCTTCCTTTTAAAAATTAATTTTGCTTCCATCCTGGAATCTGGAATGTTAAAAGCCTCTCTGTGTCTTCTCTTGAACATGTACAGGCATTGAATCTCTGGTGAGGAGTCTCCAAGGTGTCCTGCTGCTGAACAATGTGGAGTTGCACAAACAAGGGCTCCTACTCTTCACTGAAATACTGAAACGGTAAGGGAGTACCCTGTCAGGCTTGCACAGGCAGAGTTTGGTACCCCAAAATGGAGACTGTGGGGCTTTTGCTTTGTAAGATTTTCTTCCAAGACCAGATATCTACACACCTCTAGAGCTTTTGTGTTTGAAAGATGGTGCTGAGCAATCACATCTCCTTTATTCTTGCAAAGAAGGGCCTGATGGTTGTTTCTGAACCTCCCAGCTTGTCCTGTCTGTGCCTGCATCCACCACTATATCGTCCTCTTCCTGCTTCCTTGCCAGTCTGGAAGGTGAAATCTCTTTTCAGCTGTAGACAGAGCAGGAGAGAAGGCCAGCAAAGTCCAGGCGCATGTGAGCAGGCCAGCTCCTGCTAAGTGTGCCTCTGTGACAAAACAAAGCACTCAAATTCCATGGCCTCTGGTCTTCTATCATCATCTGAGCTAAATTCAAGCTGCAAAAACAAATTCTAGGCTGAAATATTAATGTCTTATGTCACTTTTTTCCTCTTGTTTTCTGCTAAGAAATAATATACACTGGCTTGTTTTTCTTCTGTGCTTCCTGTTCTTGCCTCTATGATCTTGTTCCTATCCTGTCATGCTAGTGACAGTCTTGTTTTTGCCCCTTAGATCCCCTAAGAGAGCCCTTGAGCAGAATTTTGGAAATGTCATAGTAAATTTTGTAGCAAGTGGCAGGGTAAAAAGGAGAAGAAAAAGCAACAGTGCTAGAACAGTGTAGTGATGCCAGTGTGGGATCTGTCAAAAAGAGAAACCAGGATGTGGGAAACACTAATTTCAGCATTTATGCTTGTAAAACAAAGAGAACACTCAGTGCAGTTACTCTCATTTTCTCTCACACCCATTCTGTTTCTCTGATCTTTGCCTTAGAAATCATGTTTTATTTAGAATGATCTCATAGTGTGGAAAGGGATCTTGTGCTGGAACCTCTCCTCTTGGTTTTAGCTTGCAGCTGGATTCTCTTGTGTAAGTCAGCCACACATTCTGGTGAGGTCCCATGCAGGATGTACTGCTCCCTTTGGCAGTATGTCAGGCATGTTGGGTAGCTCTCCCTGGAGTGACCCTTGTCTCTCCCAGCATAATCAAAGTGGCAGGCACAGTTTGGGGCCCAAAGATGAGAGGTTGCAGGAAGCTGCAAGAGTGCTGCCCTTCACACTTTCCCCCCAGGCCCTGAAGATATCACAGTGCACCATATTGAAAGTGGTTTTGTGTCATCGTTGGACACAAATTCAGACACATAGACTCCATTTATCAGAAGGCTGAAAATACTCTACTTTATTGAAATTTCTAACTCCTTATATACTATTTTACACAGGTCCATATGATTGGTGGGCAAAGTTAACACCTCTTCAATCATATTGGTCAAAACGGAGGGCCATCAAGAAGTTCCTCCTAACAAGAATTCAAAACAAGATAAACTTAGCAAAAACATTTCTCCATGTTTACTTAGCATTCTGTGAGAACAGAATTTTAGAAATCAAAACATCTCAGGCTGAAAATCAGGG
>VZTR01007689.1:15626-26851 GCA_013400775.1 Chaetops frenatus | reverse complement strand
CAGGAAAGCCTTTCAGGAATTGAAACATGCTTTAATGACTGCCCCTGCATTGGAACTACCCGACTTAGAAAAACCTTTTGAACTGTTTGTGCATGAAAATTCTCATTTGGCATTGGGGGTACTGACAAAATGGCTGGTATCCTGGGAGACCTGTTGCATACTTTTCTAAACAACTTGATGATGTCAGCAAAGAATGGCCATCCTGTCTTAGGGCAGTAGTGGCAACAGTCCTCCTAATCCAGGAAGCAAAAAAATAAACCCTGGGACAGCAATTGACTGTTTTTGTGCCCCATAGTTACAGCAGCATTGGAACAAAATGGAGGACACGAGTTATCACCAAGCAGGATGTTAAAATACCAGGCAGTACTGTTAGAACAAGATGATGTGTAGTTAAAAGTAACGAACCTTCTGAATCTAGCAGTGTTCTTAGAAGTTGACCTGGAAAAAGGGGAACCATCCCATGACTGCTTGCAGACCACTGAACTGGTGTACTCCAGTTGAGATGACCTACAGGACACTCCCNNNCTTTTGGAGTGGTTCATGCCCATGGAGCCATTTGGAAAGGGAGAGGGCTGTTAACCTCTCAGAGATCCCTGGTGAAACATGGACAAATAATACAGAGATTGTTAGAGGGGGTGCAGTTACCTTGAAAGGTGGCAATAATGCATTGTAAAGTTCATCAATTTGGAGAGATCCCAGTAAATACTTGAAATTGTCTGGCTGATAAAGTGGCCAAAGAAGCTGCTGGTGGGAACACCCTATTAGCCCTACCCAAGAAATATCAGCATTTGGACAAGGAGGCTGCTGATTATCCGACTGAAGAGAAATTAGCAAAATTGTTAGATGCTGAAAAGAGTCCTGAAGGACAGTGGATAACACCCAGCAAAGAGGTAATAATTCCCCAACATCTTATAAGGAAAATCACAGAGGAACAAAATAAGGTAACTCATTGGGGAATAGAGTCTGTGGTAGAAGCAGGGAAGCCTCAAGTGTTGAGCGTGCGAATGACTGGTATCATAAAAAGTACTGTTAACAAGTGCCAGACCTGTTAAAAGAACAATACACATCAAATTAGACCACCTACACCTGGGACTGCTAAGAAAGGAAATTGTCCAGGAGACTATTTGCAAATAGACTTTGTAGAGCTTCCACATCAAAATGGGTACAGGTATTTATTGGCACTGGTAGATACTTTTTCAGGATGGCCAGAAGCTTTTCCTTGTCACACCAACAAAGATAGGCAGTGTGGACGCTGAATAGGCTTAGAGCAGAAGAAAAATCTCAGACTAAAGCCATGAAGCAAAGTTAGAATGTTCCCATACACTGAATCAAAACAATCCCTGTTCTCAGGCTATCTTAAACATCAACATGGGCAAGAATGTTAAACGATATTTGCACCTGCATAAACAGTATGTATGCTCTCTCACAATTGGTCTAGAGTAATTGTTTATACCTTTTAGCCTATGGCATGTTGAAGCCAGACTTTTATCCAATGGAAATTTGCTTTCTACAATCTACCTTATATATTGAATGGATTCTCAATAAAGTTCTGTTCTTTGCCTTTCTGGATTATTGGAGTCTATCGTGTCGTGTTGTGACTCAGCAGCGACAAGGGAGGTGTTAAAGGTTTTGTTGAAGGAAATTATCCCGAAGCTTGGAGTGCCAGTGGGAATGTCGTCAGACAGAGGTTCGCACTTCATTGCTGAAATAGTGCAAAGCCTGGCTAAAATGTTACGGGTAAAATGGGACTTGCACACTCCATCGAGACATCAGTCAAGTGGGAAAGAAGAAAGGATGAATCACAGTATAAAGAGACAAATTAGCAAGACTTGACAGGAATCATATTTAAAAAGGCCAAACACCCTTCCCTTCGCCTTACTGAGGGCATGAATTAGAACTACATCCAAGGAAAAGGGAAGCCCATAGGAAATACTGTACAGATGACCATATCAGGTTACAGAAAGCAAAGGGAATATCCAAATCAGTGGGGATCAGTGTCTAACAGAATACATTATATCCCTAGGGAAGGTGTTGTTTTCTCTCCACAGATACGCTGTGCTGACAGCACACATGATGTTGGACATCGCAGCCCATCCTTACCAACCTGGAGACTGGGTGTACCTCAAAACCTGGACTGAAGAACCTCTCCAACAAAAGTGGAAGGAACCATATCAAGTGCTGCAAATTGCTGTGAAGGTGCAAAGAGTAGATTAATGGATCTACTACAGCCAAATCAAGCCATCGCCAGCACCAGAAAGGACTGCTGAAGCCACAGGGCCCACATACCTCAAGTTAACCAGACATTAATTTTGTTGATTGTAGTTTTGTGGACTAGAATAAGAAGGGTTAATGCCGATGGTCTTCAGCCCATGTTACCTCAGTGAGACGAAGACAGAAATATCTGGGCATGATTGGCATGGAAAGTGATGAATTCATCCTCCTGCATAAGTGCAGGGAATTCAGTAGGATCAATGTCTAACTCCTGCTTGGTGGGATTCCCAACTCCTTTAGAAGTACTGAAAAATGTCACCATGTTACAAAACTTTAAAACTGAAGTTTTACAAAACTCTCACTGAAAACCAGGAAATAAACTCTCCAACCAATTTGTTTGGTTAGAAAGCTGACATTAACAGTGCTGGATGCATGGGGATTTCTCCTCAAAGCATACATAAGCAGCAATCTAACAGACCTGGTTATATAATGAAACTAATACATATTCATCACATTTCTATTACATATTCATTACATTTCCTGAATATATGCATATGCGCTAATTATTTATGTGAATTTATTTGGATATGAGTAGGGGTCTTTGGTGGTCGTTTGGGAACATCCCATTCCACAAAATCCCTTTTATGGTCCTGGATCTTTCTGATGAATCTTCTTTTCTTGAGTATCTCAAATATGTGGTCAGGTTATGATGCACTTTTCTTATCATTCTTTGCTCTGGCACTCCATCTCTCTTCTCAAAACTAAGACATCTGCTAGTACATATTAATCACTAATATAAGTAAATGAGGAAGCATTAGCTAGCACAAGACTATTAGTCACAAATGTAGGGAGTTAACACAAGGCCACATAATCTCTGGCATTTGTATTAAGCACTGCATGGTACCAAACTAAGCATTAACCATGGATATAGGGATCATACACAATTGTGCTTGTAAGGGGTTGACCTTGGCTTGGTGCCAGATGCCCACTAAGTCGCTCTATCACTACCTTTCCCAATGGGAAAGGGGAGAGAATAAGATGGAGAGNGTCACAAATGTAGGGAGTTAACACAAGGCCACATAATCTCTGGCATTTGTATTAAGCACTGCATGGTACCAAACTAAGCATTAACCATGGATATAGGGATCATACACAATTGTGCTTGTAAGGGGTTGACCTTGGCTTGGTGCCAGATGCCCACTAAGTCGCTCTATCACTACCTTTCCCAATGGGAAAGGGGAGAGAATAAGATGGAGAGCAACCAGCAGGGTGAGATAAGGCAGTTTTATTACAGTGAAAGAAAGAAAAAAGCAAGACTGTGTGCAAGCATAAAGTAAAGAACAAAAAGTCAATCTCTACTTCCCATCAGCAGTGATGTTCAGACACTTCCTGGGAAGCAGGGCTTCTGCACGCATAATGGTTCCTCCATANTTTTTTCTCAAATTTTCAAAGAAAGTTACTGACCTGAATTGCAGCCAGGATGACTAAAACCCACTGTCTTGTGGGCCTATAAACAGCAGTCTAAAGTGAGAGCCTTTGAGCTTTCCCAGATTGCAGTGGGCTGCAACCAGCAACGTCACACTGAGTGGAACCTCTCAGAGTCAGCAAACTCAAATTTGCTATACTCAGAGGATCCCCAAACGATGACAATGGATCCTGGGCTGATACTCCCACTCCTCAAAGCTCAACCCTTAGTCCGCTGAGAAGATGAAAAGGCATCTGAAGTGAGTATTTCACTGAATTTGATGGGAATTTTTCACAGGTGTCTTGTACAGACTCTTTATGTCTATGTGCATGAGAGTGTGAATATGCCATAGCAAATGTACCAGGAATGCTGCTCTCCTAGATTCTCAAGTACATTAGATTTGTATGTTAGGCCTGTGAGTTACTGTTGTGGTATAGTAAATTCTATATGAATCAACTTCGCTAAATTCTTTTACTTAAGTAATTGGTTAAGCTAAATGATGTTAAGTGCTGTTAAGTTTAAGTTAAGTGCTGTTGGGCCTTTAGACCATATTCCTTTTTATCTTCACCCTATCCTATCCTTTTGTCTGCCTCCCTCAGCCTCCACATAGATCGTTTTGGGTTTATTTTGGTTTTGATTGATTGATTTTGGAATTTTGTTTGCTTTTTTTCTCAGTGTGTTTTATCCATCTAGTAAAGTAATAGAGTGAACCTTGCCACAAACTTTGCCATGCTGTTGTTTTTATACAAAACCTGTTTTTGCTGATACCTTTGCCAGTGATTCTTAAATGACCTTAAAACACTCATTCACAACAGTTCCATACACTCCATCCCCTCCATTACATAGTCAGCCACCCCTCTGCCTTACCTGCCCTGCCCATCCCTCCTAAGGAGCCTGCAACTGCCCAACATGGAGATTTTTGTAGGTAAAACACCTTCTCTTTTTGTATACTTTTGCTATCAATATTGCTGTTGTTATTGTGCATCTTATTCCATTATGTTGTGCTTTCAGTAAATTGTTATCTCAACCAATATTCTCTGCTTTTGTCCCTCCCTTACTGGGTGGGGTGAGGGAAGGGGAGTGGCTTATTTGGAGTTAAACTTCTGTCTGGTGTTAAAACCAGCACACTCGCCAAATACGCATCAAGTGATCACCTGCACTAACTTGCTCAGCAGTACTGCCAGCAGTACCTGTCTGCATGTGTGTGGTAATACTTACATTGATGTAGCATACAGCAGGAAAATGGAGAAACAGAAGCCCCTCCTGTACCTGCAGATCTCAGTGTCTGCACCAGTAAGGTTCTGAAGGACAGAGTACACCTGAGATGCTCCATGTGCATTTGGCCACATTTTCCAAAGCTAGTTTAAATGCCTTCCCTCTGCTGAATCACATAACACATGCTGCCATTGGAAATAAGGAGAAAGAACCCAGGAGTCCAAATATTACTCCCAAATCTAGAACAATATAAGAGGTTTTTCTGTCACAGAAATCTCAGTGACAATTGTGAAATTGTTGGTATCACCTCAACAGCACAACAATGACAAGTTGGCCTGGTGAGGACACTGCTGGTCAGTTTGTCATGTGAGGGGACAAATAGAGTTTTATAGGGCAGATGTCATAAGCAGTCAGTTACTAGATAGCGAACACAGACAATCTAATTGCCATTAGGTTGGGAGGCAGGAGAGGGGAAAGCATCTGTAGGCCACTGAAGACACTGCTGACACTGTAAGACTTTTAAAGGAAAAATGTTACTGTAGAAATCTATACAGCTGTGAGTTACTAGCAGAAAACTGATATGCATCTTCCTTCTGGAAAGCAAACTACCTTTAAGGTTCTTAAAACACCTTAGTAAGTTTGGGGCTGACAGTGGACATATTCTACACCAGTTTATTCCAAACACTGGATTTACAAGGAAGTACAGGTTCATGATATTTCTTTCACTAGATCTTACTGAAGACATTCTGATAACAACATAATCCACACAGGGGTATCCATGAACACAGTGATACCCAAAGTGTGCTGCTACCACAGAATGATACTTGGTAAATGCTTGAGGTGATATTCAAGTCAATCATAAGGATCTTTTTCAAGTAAACAAACATTTAAGCCAGAAACGTGATGTGAAGGAAAAAAAAGAGAGCAGATTTCCACAGCAATCTTCAGAATAGGTGTCGGGGTTTGGGTTTCTTTACTTTTGTTTGTTTTCACCTATGGAATTTTTGCCNGGGCTGCCACTGCCCTGTCCCCGCCGCAGCTTGCAGCTTTGGCACTGCTCTGGTTTTCACTGCGCTGCAGCCTCTGCACCCCCTGCCTGCCAAGACACCCTGCCATCCTAGCCTGCTGCTTTTCTGAGAGCCCTGCTGGGACACCGAGATCGGCTGCTCAGGGGGGTTTGTGAAAGTAAAACTTCTCTTCCATCCCTTCCTGTCCTGGCCGGGGGAGCCACCATTGACACGTATTCCCTAAGCTCACGCCACCAGCGCCCCCTGCCAGCTGTGACCATCAGTGCACTGAAAGTGCCTGCAAGCCAGAAGGCTGTTACTGGGTTCCTGGTTCTGTTTGTTGTTAATGCTGTAGTAGTTGTTGTTTGTTTGCTTTATTATAAATACTAGTAAAGAACTGTTATTCCTATTCCCATATCTTTGCCTGAGAGCACCCTTAATTTCAAAGTTACAATAATTCGGAGGGAAAGGGTTTACATTTTCAATTCCAAGGGAGGCTCCTGCCTTCCGTAGCAGATACCTGTCCTTTGGACCAGGACAATAGGAAAGGCTAACAAAGCACACAATCTCAGCTTTCTTACTTTAGGTTCTGAAAAATCTAGAATAGTCAAATAGTAGCTTTCTTTGGCATGAGAAGCAACCAGGATGATATCCTTTCCCCAGAAGTCTTATCTTTGTTTACTGAAGCAGATTAATAAATGGTTTTCTGATCATTGAATTTTTTAATCTTTTTTTTTTGTTGGTTTGTTTTAAGAACTCCCTGAAGAAGGATGAAGAAATTTATTTTTGTTGAAATGATTTGTGCAAACCCCAAGATTCATCAGTGTAAGGCAATATTACTCCAGATACCTAAAAACTTATGTCTCCTTTTAACCTGTAAGGTCTTTCATAAGAGCCTGAAAACTGATCTGAGGTTCTTGCATACATCAAGCTGAGACTGATACAGATAATCATCCCAGAGCTTGTGGATTGCAGGATTTGATCAAAGAAGTGAGAGAGCTGCTGTTGGTACAGTCTGCCTTGATTGACCTTGGCTTTCTCTAGTAATTCATCAAGCACCTACCAAATGTCATTTGAGGTGAAGGAAGGGAAAATGGGAGGAATGACAAGAAACCTCTCAAGGCCACGGAAAAGATCTGCAAAAGTAAGTCCAGAGGAGGGCCATATAGATGATTAGAGGGATGAAACACCTTTCCTATCAGGAAATGCTGGGACAGTTGGGGCTGTTGAGCCTGGAGAAGAGAAGGCTCTGCAGAGACCACATTGCTGCCTTTCAGTACTTGAAGTGGGCCTATAAGGAGGATGGGGACAGACTTTTCAGTAGGGCCTGTAACAATACAAGGGCTGATGGTTTTAACCTGAAAGTGAGTAGATTCAGACTAGATACAAGGAAGAAGTTTTTTAAAATGAAGGTGGTAAAACACTGGCATAGGTTGCCCAGAGAGGTGGTGGATGCCCCATCCCTGGAAACATTCAAGCTAAGGTTGGACAGGGCTCTGAGCAACCTGTTCTAGTTGAAGATGTCCCTGTTCATTGAAAGGGGGTTGGACTAGATGACCTTTAAAGGTCCCTTCCAACCCAAACTATTCTATGATACTATTATTTCTGGCAAGCAGAATAATTTTGCTCTCTAGCCATCCTTACATATACTCCCAAACCGATTGCATTGGTCCTTTCTTACCCCTGAACAGAGGAATGCCCTGCAGCCAGCTGCTCCAAGATCACTTCCACTCAAATGGCACAAAGGGACTGCACAGATCCTTGCTCTGTATTTACCAGTCAGCTGTGCTTTACATCAGAAAAGAGAAACAAAAAATTCCAGACAAAGCCCAGAGGATCTTTGAGAGGCTCCTCAGTGACTTAGAGCTGTACCCACCAACACAGGGTCAAATTCCTGTCTTCTACTGTAGTAATAATGAACAAAGGAAATACCTGAAGGCCCAACTCCAGAGAAACTTTCAGAAGAGTGATGTCTGGCAAGCTGTCCATGAGTGTTGCTATTTTAAATGCATCCTGGGCAAGTTTGAAGATGTGTGATGAGGAGTGGATATTTTTCTGAATGGATTCTAACACTGTTTCCAGCCTCTGAACATCACCTGCAAGGTGTAAACAGAATCACCAAAACAGAAAAAGCTTCCAAAACATACAGAAATGTGTTATAATTGAGCTTGCCTTTGCTACGAAATAGTATGTTTCAGTTATACACATTTTGATTTTATAAACCTTCCATAATGAAATTACATCAACAAAAGATACAAGACCACAAATTCCTCTAGTGCCTGATGGTGTTAGTGTAGTACATGGCCAAAAGTCATTCCGATTTGTGAATTTTAGAAGTGATTTGTCTACTCCTGGGTTTCACAGTCTATATTGTGTCAGAAGAACAAAAAGCTGTCTCAGCCTCAAATAAAGCCCATCTGGCTACTATCTAGCTAGTTTAACCACTTTTCTAGAAAATTAAGTGACAGGTTTAAGTCAGTTCCGCTTGTTGTTCCCATTTCAAGCTCCCGTCAGCCTGCAATTTGAATTCCTAAACACAAGTTTTATAATCTGTTTATTTTATGAAATATTAAAAGCATACACTTAATTGAGTACGTAATTGACAGCAACGTACCTTTGGCTGCTGTCAGCATGGTAGATGCCAGCTCACACTGCTGGGATTCGATGTGACTTAGGGTGAACCAGCGGGCATACCGGTTTGGAACAACTGATGCAATGTGGTGTGGACGGGACATATCTCCCAAAGGAGCCATAGATTCCAATACTAGCAACCTGGAATAAGAAAGAAATACTCTTTCATCAAATCATTATTATATTAGGTTACTCATAAGCAAAATTAAAGCTGCAAGAACACGACCTTGTTTATTAAATGTGCAGTTTTGGGTATAAAGATATTGGAAAACCACTTCTCTTCTTGGGGAATCTTAAAAGTCCATTTGCCAAACTTGCCTACATCAGCGGGCATCTGCAAGAATTCACAGGACAATTAAGCCATTGTGCTGGTTTTGGCTGAGGTAGGGTGAATTTTCTTCATGATGGCTAGTATGGGGCTATGTTTTGGATTTGTGGCCTTTGCTGCTTTTCACACTGCCAAACTGGCGAGGAGGCTGGGGGTGCATGGGAGGTTGGGAGGAGAGACAGTCAGGACAGGTGACCCAAACTGACCAAAAGAATATTCCAGACCATATAGCCTCTCATGCTCATTATATAAAGTGGGGGAAAGAAGGAGGAAGGGGAGGACATGTTTGGAGTGATGACATTTGTCTTCCCAAGTCACCGTTGTGCGTGATGGGCCCTCTTTCCTGGAGATGGCTGAACACTTGACTGCCCATGGGAAGCAGTGAATTAATTTCTTGCTTTGCTTTGCTTGTGTTCATGTGTTTTGCTTTACCTACTAAACTGTCTTTATCTTAACCCAGGAATTCTTTTGCTTTTACCCTTCAGATTCTCTCCCCAATCCTGCTGGTGGGGGAATGAGCAAGCGACTGCGTGGGGCTTGGTGGTTAGCTGGGGTTAAACCATGACAACCATTTACTAGCCAAGGCAACAGACACTTTCTGCATCATCCAGAGAGTTGAAGGTTTTTTCCCCTGCCTTGTTTCAGTCTTTAACCACAGTCCTCAGGAAGGAAAGTGGAATAGTTCTCCATCATACTGAGAACATGTATTTTCCAATATTTGGAATAAACTTTCTTCACTTGGATCTGCTCAAAGTAAGGGAGAAGGCTATTCAACAAGTCATAAGATTTTTGACCTTGCAATAAATTCAGACATACAAAAAAAAAAAAATTTTGCTGTTCAAATATGAAGTAATTTTTTAAGTCCTTAAACTGTAGTCTACCGATAATAATGTGCATATTAATATGAAAAAAGATATTTCCCTATTGTTTTGTATCAAGAGTCAAATCTCTTCCCTAGTACTACTGAGACACCTCTATATAGCTTTATATATGTAAAAATAAAACACATATAAATTCCCAAGCTGATTTTTTCAAAGCACAGAGGGGGGAGGAAAAAGATGCATTATTAAATCAATTCAACAAACAGGAAAAATCCTCACTAACATAATGCAAAAAGGATTATTAGGTTATGAGTAACAGCAAATAGACAAAGATCATGAAAGGAAAATCTTTTGTCACTTTGAATTTAATTACCAGCTTCTATGTTCCTTTGCTGTGAAAAGAAATGCTGTTGTGAATTGGTGACTTTCATGCAATTTTGGCAAGATTAGGGAACATTATAACAAGCACAAGCAGATTTAGCATTCTTCACTTTTTTGCCCTTTCAAACATCAATTATTTAGCCAGGTTTTAGCAAAGCTACTTTGTGATTAAACATCACCATTAAAGGCTGACTCACAAAACCTGGGTAGAAATTCAGCCTTAACAGGGAACAGCCAAACGAAGCCAAACATGTGAGTTCACATTCCAAGTGAACAGTCAACTAGGTCACTGCAGATCCACATTCTCCAAGGCTGTATTCCATATGTTTCAGTGCTGCAAGCAGAGAACTGTAGACAAAAGTGACCATCAGGGATAGCACATCCTGTCCTTGCAGACCTGAGGTGCATGCATGAAAGGCGTTATGGTCTCAGATTCTATCGATTTCACAGTGTTCCACACACTAAAAGAAGATTTAAAAAAAAAAGAAATGGCAACAGATGATGTTGAATGCAGGGAGGCAAAATACTCCAGAGTTGCCATCATGGGTTAATGACCTGTGTAGACTGACACGAAACACTTATGTCTGGAGAGCAACTAGCTGTCGTCTTGGGAAGTTAACTTCTTTCATAAATGTTCAAGCGAAGAAAGAAATATGCTCCACTTCTAAAAGCATGAGCAACCATGCAGATTTCTATGTGGAAACATTTTACCCACACCATAAAGGAAGAATCGGTTAAATTTCCCTCTTCTAATCCATTCTATCTCACAAATATGAGACATACATTCGTAATGGGTTTGCACGGCCAGGTTTTGGTAGCGGGGGGGCTACAGAGGTGGCTTCTGTGAGAAGCTGCTAGAAGCTTCCACAACATCTGGCAAAGCCAATCCCTGGCATCTCCAAAGATGGATGTGCCACTGACCAAGGCTGAGTCAATTAGAAATGGTGGTAACATATTTAAGAAGAAAGAAAAACAAAAAAATTGTGGTGCAGTTGCAATTTCAGCCAGAGAAGAGTGGGGTGAGAACATGTGAGAAGAACAACTCTGCAGACACCAAGGTCAGTGAAGGAGGGAGGAGGAGCTGGGATTCCCCTGCAGCCCATGGTGAAGCAGCTGTTCCCCTGCAGCCCACGGAGGTTCACAGGGGATGCAGAGATCCACCCACA
>VZTR01007687.1:0-13413 GCA_013400775.1 Chaetops frenatus | reverse complement strand
GGCTCCGGGAGCCCCCGATGGCTTCAAGCGCCGCCCGCGGGCCGCCGTGCCGGGAGCGGAGTCTCCGGGAGCGGCCGGGACGACGATCGGGTGCTGCCGGGCGGAGCCGGAGCCGGAGCCGGAGCCGCAGTGGGGAGCGGGAGGGTGAACAGAGAGTTCGCCGTATGTACCGGGCGTGGACGGGGCGAGGCGCGGGCGCTCCCCAGGGTGCGAGGCGGTGCCACCGTACCCGGTGCTGCGGGACACCGAGTCGTGCCGAGGGATCTTTTTGCATTCTGGTGCTAATTCCGGTGTTTTGGGGCAGGGGAAGAGCTGCCGGCGGGAGATCTGGACTGTGAGGATGGAGGAGAAGCTGCCAAATCCCCGAAAAAACCCGTGCGGCCCCAAGTCAGTCCCGACGGGGCGGCGGAGGGGCGCGGCGAGAGCTCAGCGAACGGGGCAGTGGCACAGCCACGGGCCGCCGGGAAGCGCGGCAGGAAGGGCAAGGCCGAGGTGCTGCTGTTGGAGCTGTCCCAGGGCCCCGAGCCCATCCGGATGGAAAAGGGGCTGGGGAGCAGCGAGGACGGGGACGGCCTTGAGACCCCTCGGGGCGGGCGGCCCAAGAGGAGGGCGGCCAAAGTGTAAGTGATGGTGACACTTGGGGCCCGGGGGCACCTGTGCTCTGGAGACGTGTGCGAGAGCTGGGAGTGTTCGGCCTGGAGAAGAAAAGGCTCCAAGGAGACCTGAGAGCCTCTTCCGGTGCCTAAAGGGGCACCAAAAAAAGCTGGAGAGGGCCTTTGGACAAGGGCCCGTAGGGACGCAACACAGAGGAGTGGCTTCGCACTGCCAGAGTTAGATGGGATATGGGGTAGGAATCCTTCCCTTTGAGAGTGCTGAGGCCCTGGCACAGGTTGCCCAGAGAAGCTGATGCTGCCCCATCCATGGAATTTTTCAAGGCTGGGTTGGATAGGCCTTGAAGCACCCTGGGTTTAGTGGAAGATGTCTCTGCCCATGGCAGGGGCTTGGAACTGGATGAGCTTTAAAGTGTCTTCCTGTCCAGACCATTCCCTGATTCCATGATTCTGTGACCTCTGTCTCCCAGAGGGTCTCAGTGTCTTCCCTGTAGAACTTTGTCCCATGTTGGTGGGATGTACTGATTCCTCACAGACCAATCCTTTCCCACTTTAGGGAATGTGTTTGGATCCAGGAGCCCCAGGCAGGGGGCAGCAGCTGCCTGTGGCAGGAGGAATTTCCTTGGTTCCTGACAGAGCAGGAGGAGCTGATTGGTGGTAGCAGGGCAAGCTCCAGGGAGGCCAGGGTGGGGGGAGGCTTTGTGCTCAGGGCCCCTGGCACAGCTGGAGCAGATCCATTGCCCAGGCCACGGGCTGAAGGGTGGAACCCCCAGGTCCTGGAGGGAGGGAGGCAGGGCTGGCCCAGCCCTGTGTCATCCTGCTGCTTACCTGCAGGCACTGCCCTGGTGTCCCAGGGCTCTGCTGTACCTGCAGGAGCTGGCGGAGGAGCTGATGCCCGCGTGCCAGCCCCCTGCCCCGGCCCAGGGGGCACCAGAGCTGCAGCCAGAGCGTGTCCGGAGGAAGCGCCGGAGCCGGAGGAAGAAGGAGGGGGACACAGACAGCGATGACCCCACACAAGATGCTGACTTCGTGCCCTCGCAGGAGGTGCTGCAGGCGGAGGAGGAGGAGGAGGGCAGCGACACGCCGTTCAGTGAGGCGTCCGAGCCAGAGCTGGAGGCACCTCGGGGCCATGGCGGGAAGATGGCAGCCACAGGGGTGAGGGCAGGGGCCCTGCCTAGGTCCCTTTCTTGCCTGTGTCCCAGCACCAACAGCTCCAGATGCCTGTGCTGTCCCACAGTGTGCCCGCTGCCAGAGCAGGGAAACTGGGACAGGGGTGGCACAATGGGGGTGGCAGCTCCAGGTAAAGGCCAGTGGGGACAGGAGCAGGGACAGATCCTCTGGGAGAGGGAGCAGGGCCTGCGCTCCTGCTGGAGCAGTGGGAGGTGGAGGCAGGTCCTGAAGGGGTCTTGGCCTCCTGGCAGTTCCCGTAGTGGGGCTGTATGTCTTTAGCTCAGTGTGGCTTGTTGACAGTGGCTGGGGAGAGCTCCTTGCTCTCTCCACCTATGGTGGTTCCCTTTGGAACGAGGGCTTGCTCTGAGTCTGCTCTTGTGCCCAGAGATCCAAGCCCCAGTGCAGAGGCCTCGCTCCCAATGGCTTCCACAACTCCATCATGGCCCCAGTGGAGAAGAGCTCCAGCCTTACCTGCAGCCTGTGAGTGGGGGCTCAGGGTTGCTCGAGGCTCAGGGGGGCTACAGGGAGCACTGGGTGTGTCCTGCTACCATCCCTGGCACAGATGCAAGGGTGAAGGAGCACGTGCCATCAGGAATGTCGGTATTCCGCTGGGATGGGGCACAGTTGGGTTGGGGGGGTTGCAGAGGGCAGGGGCTGTGCCACAGGATGCAGTTTGGGAGCGCTGCTCGTGCCGTGGGGAGGGGGTGAGAGGAGGGGGTGCTGGGCATGGCAGGTGCAGGGCCATGGCTGAGGTTTGGCATGCACTGCAGGCGGGAGCAGAAGCACTCCCAGTGGGAGTTCCCCGACTGGATCCCGGTGGCACACAGGTGGACGTGTCTCTCTGACAGGTATCGTGGGAGCAGGGAGGGAGCAGGGCCGGGGGGGAAAAGTGGGGCAGGTCCCAGCAGTGTCTGGGGTGAGCAAGGCGGTGGTGGGGCTGTGCTCCCAGCCCCTCTATGTGCCTGTTGTGGGATTTTGGGGTCTCTTGGATTTGGCTGTGGAGCCACGTGGTCAGCAACAGGGCATGTCAGGCCGTGTGGAGGCTGGATGGTGCTGGGGTGATTGGGTGAGGGGTGGGAAGAGCTCCTCTCACCTTCTGCCTGCACAGCGAGGCTGCCCCGTACCTGCCGGCAGAGGAGAGGTCTCCCCTCTTCTCCGTTCAGCGGGAGGGCATCAAGGACGATGCTGCCTTGTACCGGTTAAACAGGTATGATATGGGGTGTCCCCAGGCCCAGCAGGGTGTTGCCTGTCAGGCTGTACCCCCCCTAGCATGGCAGTGGCTGTCAGGCTGTCCCCAGGCCTGTGTGGTTACCCCCAGGGTTGCATCTATGGCTTGGACAGCCAGCCCATACCGTGCCCTGGGGTCCCACCAGCCCCTGCCCCAGCTCTGGAGAAGCCCTCACCCCTGTCCCACCAACAGGTTCAGCTCTCTGCAGCCCCACCCAGAGCGCCTGGATGTCTCCTTCTTCGTGGGCGGCCCAGTGTGGGCCATGGAGTGGTGCCCGACCCCGGAGGGCTCTGCAGCCCCGCAGTACGTGGCCGTGTCCTGCCACAGGAGCATGGAGGAGATGCACAGCGTGTCAGGGCTTCACTCAGGCCCTGCACTGCTGCAGCTCTGGGGCCTGGGCACGCTGCAGACGGAGCAGGGGTGAGTGGCCGGGCCTGGGCCTGGGGCCGGGGCTGGGGCCTGCCTAGATCTTGTGTCCCTCCATGGCTGCGTGGCTGGTGAGGCTTGTCCTCTCCCACAGCCACCAACAGCAGCCTGAACCCCAAGGAGGTTGTGCTGGTGGCCAGCTCTGCTGGTGGTGTGTGCTGGTGTGTATTGGAGCTGCTGGGCACCAGCTGCCCTGTTTCTCATGGCTGAACTCGTGCCCACAGCTCTCCCAGCAAAGCCAGGCTGGCCTATGCCATTGCTGCTGACTACGGCTGTGTGTGGGACATGAAGTTCTGCCCCAGTGGTGCCTGGGAACCACCCACTGCAGCCCGGACGGTGAGTGCTGCTCACGGGCTACTCTTGGGTTCCCCAGGGGTCCTGAGAGGTGACCCCATGTCTGAGCCCATCTGTCCATCCCCAGCACCCACAGATGAGCCGGCTGGGCCTGCTGGCCGCTGCCTTCTCAGACGGCAGGGTGGTGGTGTATGCCCTGCCGCACCCCGGGGCCCTGCACCACGCCAAGACAACCCAGGTAAAAGGTAGGAAGAGCCACACCGCCGAGCAGGGGCGTCCTGGCCCTCCCCACCCCGTGCCAGGGTGGGACTGCAAGCCCTGGGCTGGGCACCTCTGCCCATAGGAGCCTGCTGTGCTGGGCAGCTGCCAGCAGGACTGTGCCCCGGCCTGGGAGCTGCATGGTGGGGGATTGAGCCCACTTGATCCCCAAGATTGGGACCCTGCTGCCCCCAGCCTGGCATCTGTCACAGGTATAGTGTGGGATCCAAGGCTGCTTTTTTGTGCTGGGGGCTTGCTTTGAGTACTCTTGTGCCAAGGGATCCAAGCCCCAGTGCCGAGGCCTCACTTCCAATGGCTTCCACAGTTCCATCATGGAATTCCGCTGGAGAAGAGCTCCAGCCTTGCCCACAGCCTGTGAGCGGGGGCCGTGCACAAAGTGCTGCTTTGGTTCTGTCTCGGTGACACTGCAGCAGCCTGGCTGGGGTGTAGCTTCTGGGCAGCCCTCAAAAGCTGGGAGGGGGCTCTCAGCAGCATCACTGTGGGCACAGCAGGCTGCAGGGTGTGGTGGAGCCACAAAGCGTGTCCCCAGCCATTCCCCTTCTCCCCAGTGCCAGAGCTGCTCCCTCCAGCCTGGCTGAGCCACGTGTCAGGGCAGGACAGGGAGCGTTGGGCAGCTGAGGCTGATGGTGCCTGTAATAGACTGTGCTGGAGCTGAGCAGGATTGATGGCCAGCGCGTGCTGGCCGTGGGCGCTCAGCCGTGGCCGACAGCCGGCGCTTCCATGCTGACAGTGGGAAATGGGCTCCCTGTGCCCAGGCACAGCTCCCAGCCCCCCCGGCGTGCTGGCTGTGCCTGTGCTGGCTGTGCCTGTGCTGGCTGTGCCTGTGCTGGCCACGGGTGGCTGGGCCGCTGCCGCAGCCCCCCCCGGCACCGTGTGATGGGGGCCCAGCCAGCTCCTGCCGGTGACAGGAGCCCGGCGCGTCACCGGCTGCGGCTGCTCGTACGGTCACTGCAGCGCACGGCTGGGCTGGAGCGCTGCTTCCCAGCCACAGGATCAGTGCCAGGCTGTGGTGACAGGCCCTGCTGGGAGCTCCCAAACTGGCACGGCTCTGCTGGCTGTTCCTGGGACGCTGGGGGCTTGCATCCCTCTGCTCCTGCCTGGCAGAGCTGGGGCTGGTCTCTGCATCCCAGCTGTCACCGCTGTGCCGGGGAGGATGCACAGCTCCTCCATATCTCCACCCGTGGCTGCCACACTCCAGGCTGTGACGTGCCTATCTGGTGCTCGCTGTGCTGGAGGACAGCCCCACACTGGGGGTTAGGGACCCCAGGCCCAAGGGATGTGGGATGGGGTCCCCACAGCACTCATGTTGGGTGTTGCTTTGGTGGACAGGGCTGGTGCATGGTGGTCCTGTGGGCATCCTGCCCTGAGCTGCTGGGTGCAGGGTCTCTGCAGTCTGCTCTCCCCAGGAGTGCTGCCTGGCTGCTCCAGTCCTGCCAGCTGTGGAGCAGATGTCCTGCACGGCTGCTCTGTCCCTTCCTGAAGTGGTCACAGTCGGGTCTGGCCCGTGTGTGCCACTGCATCACCTTGACTTTAGTGCAGGCCATGGTGGGGCAGGAGCATGTCATCTCTGCCTGAGGCACGTTTCAGGGGCTGCTTCCTCCAACGCACAGGCAGGTCTGGCTCCTGGAGGCCCTGCTGCCATCAGTTTGCTCCTCCATGTGCATCAGTTCCTGCTCTTCTGGGGACACTGCTCTGGCTCTGGGGGGATGGTGGGACAGGGACTGGGAGCCCTGGCCAGGGCCTTGAGGAGCTGCGATCCAGGTTCCAGGCAGGGAGCTCCCAGGACAGCCAATGCCTGCCCTGACCCCCTTCTGCTCTCTTCTAGATGGGTCCCTCCACAAGCACCTTATCTGCAAGGTCAGTGTTCCCCACCATGGTGATCCCTGTCAGGGCCGGCACCCAGCGAGCCCCCCAGCTGGTGCAGGTGTCAGAGCTTGGGGAGCCGAGGCACCTGCAGAGTGTTGGAGGGGCAGAGCAGTGTCGTGCTTCCACCCCAGGCATCCCACTCTTGGGGCATGGATGGCACCAGTGCGGGGCTGTGACCCAGGGCTCTCCCTTGGCCCCCAGGTGCAGTGCATCGCCACACTTCAGGTGGGCTCCGTCCAGGCAGGTAATGCATCTGAGTGTGGGCAGTGCTTCAGTCTCTCCTGGATGCCTTCCAAGCCCCACCATCACCTGGCAGCAGGGTTTTATGATGGTGAGTCTCTTTCTGTGCCCTGCAGCAGCACTCAGGGAGCAGCCCTCGCTCTGTCAGAGACACTGGAGCCTTGTGCTCAGCTTCGACTGCTGCTGGAACCTCTGCCCAGCCCTGGGTCAGGGGAAGGGTTCTCTGGGCTGGCTGTTGGCATTCTGAAGTACCTCCAGGCTGGTCGCTGGTGGTCCCTGTCTGTGGCTCCGGCCTTACCCGCATCTGTTGCTCTTGCCTGGATGGAGTTTTCTGCTAGGCTTCCAGCGATCCACAGCTCTGTGCTATGTTGCCAGGACCTGCTACCGTGCTGTCTGCTTGGAGCCCCAGCTCTAGCCTGGCCACCGTGTTCCATGGCCCTGCCTGTGCTGCTGCTGTGTCCTGCCACCGTCCTGTCCCACTCTCAGCCCCAGCCCTAGCTCCAGCCTGGCTTCTGTGTTCTGCAGCTCCCGCAGCCCTGCCTGTGCCGCTGCTGGTTCCCTGCTGAAGCACCTGCACCACTGGCAGCGCCTCATGGACACAAGTCTCTCCACAGGCACCGTGGCAGTGTGGAACCTGCTCACCAAATCCCTGCTGCAGTGCGTGCACCAGCCCGACACCTCCCTCAAGCTCTACCCCTTCCGGTGCTTTCTAGCCCACGACCACGCAGTCCGGAGCATTGAGTGGTGCAAGGCCAACAGGTGAGGGCAGGAGCAGGCACAGATGCTGGCAGGGGAGGGGTTCCTTCCTGCAGGAGAAGCTCCTTTGTCAAGAAGGGCTCGGGAGGTCACAGTGGCAATGGCACTTGGCCCTCTGCAGCGCCAGAGAGCTTGGGTTGGGCTTTCCAGGGTGAGGGCAGTTGAGCTGCTGCAGGACTGGGGCCACCTGGGCCCTGTGGTGGGGCAGGGCTCAGCTCCATGCTGGGCTCTCAGTGCTGCCTTTCTCCTGGTTCTCAGCAACTTCCTGGTCACGGTAGGCAGCGATCGCAAGATCAAGTTCTGGGACCTGCGGCGGCTCTACGAGCCCATCAACAGCATCAAGCGGTTCCTGAGCACCGAGGTGGCCTGGCTGCTGCCCTACAATGGCATCACCGTGGCCCAGGACAACTGCTATGCCTCGTGAGTGCTGGGGGCCAGCCCTGCTGCCTGGGCCTGGGGCAGCTTCCCAGGGGCCCCTCTGGCCTCCCCCTCCCTGGGACTGTCCAGCAGTGCCATGGCAAGGGCAGGCTCTGCTTGTTTTGGGTCGGACTGCAGTGGCACAGTGTGACATCCCCTCTGCCGTGCCATGCCAGGGCAGAGGCAGGGTGGGCTGTGGGATGGCCTACCCTGGGCTGGGCAACAGGGATGCTGCCTTGAGCTGCCTCTTGACTCTGTGAAGTGCCGCTAGAACACAAACAGCCCTGTTACCACCACCCTGGGCCAGTTTTGGGGGGCAGTGGGCTGTGCCTGGCTCTCGCAGTCCTGGTGACAGCAGAGTCAGGCATCCCATGCCTCATTCTGTCCCTTCCACCCCAGGTATGGGCTCTGCGGGATCCACTACATCGACGCCGGATACCTGGGCTTCAAGGCCTATTTTGTGGCCCCTCGCAAGGGCACCGTGTGGGTAAGGGCCAGTGCAGGGCTGCTCAGTCCCAGGGGCCAGGTCAGCACCAGCTGGGGCCCAGGGCTTGTGGGTGGGGTGACGCTGCCCGGCTGGGGGTGGTGGGAACCCCGTGCCCTCCAGCCCTCTGTCCCTGCAGAGCATCTCTGGCTCGGACTGGCTGAACACGGTGGCTGCGGGTGACATCACCGGCGAGCTGGTGGCAGCGGTGCTGCCCGACCTGGCTGTCAACCCCCTCAATGTCAAGCGCTCCTCGGACCGCAGATTCGTAAGAGACCATTGTGCCTGGGTGCCAGCACACAGGGCTGGCAGGGCATGGAGGAGGACCATGGGAAGAGTGTTCTGGGCCCCCCATCCCACTGGTCCCTGGTGGTCGCCCTGGCTGCAGAGAAGCAGCAGGATCTCTGTCCACCCTACCCTGAGCCCCCTCTCACCCACAGCCGGTGTACAAAGCTGACCTGCTGCCGTGCAGCCCTGACGGGCCTGAGGGCGCCGAGCAGGCACTGCCCAGGACCCATCGCTACAGTGAGATGGTAGCCAGGAGCTACATCCGATTCCAGGACACGGACCTGGTAGGAGAGGGCAGGGGGCAGCCAGGGTCCGAGCCATGAGCAGGGCTTGTGGGGCTGTGGCTGGGCAGTGGGGGTGGCAGAGCAGAGATGCTACTGGGGCGTTGGGGCAGCCCCTTACCTCCTGCAGAGCTGAGATCATGGTGCATGCGATGCTCCTGCCTCGGGCCCGCCGCCCAAGGTGGTGTCACCGCTTTCCAGCGCAGCTTCCAGAACTTCCCAAGCCGGGAGCCCATGCGCCGGATGCACACGCAGGAGCTGAAGGCGGAACTGAGCCTTGACCGCCTGCAGCTTGAGGCCCTGCACAAGGTGAGGGGGCCAGGCTGAGGCCCAGCCCCAGCCCTGTGTACAGATGGCTCTGCTCTGAGGGCCAGAGTCCCAGCACCTCAGCCCCCTCCCTTATGAACCCCCCTCTTCCCACAGGTGCGCTTCAGCCCCAACCTGGACTCACAGGGATGGCTGGTGTCGGGCGGGCAGGCGGGCATTGTGCGGGCACACTGCCTGGCAGGCCTGGCCTCTGGCGTGGGCCACCAGCTGCTCCCAGAGTGCCGGGCCCGCTTCAGCTTCCTCTATGGGGACACACCCAGCAGCCCTGGCCCCCCCGAGCACCCCCTGCTGCCATCGGAGTAGGGACGTCAGTCCCTTGTGCTGCTGCCGTGTGCTCGCCCTGGGCAGGGGTTGGGGCCGGGGCCAGCTATGCTGGCCAGGGGCTGCGGGCTCTCTCAGTGCTGCTTCCCCGATGGATGTCTGCTGCAGGCGGGACAGCTGCTCCCAGCCGTTCCCTGGGATGCTCTGGGCACTTGTCCTCATCCCCTGGGCCTGGAAGGGTCCGTCTGCACTGTTTGTTCTGAGCTGGGCGGGGGTGGTGGGAGCTGTGCATGTCCCGGGGTTGAGCTGTGGGTCTGACCCCGCGGAAGTGCCCGTGGGCCCCACCAGCACGGGGCTGTGCTTGTGCTCGCCTCCATCCCCGTTGTGCCAAAGGGCAGAGTGGAGCTGTGGAGTCGCTCACATTGAGCTTGTGTTCAGCTGTGCAGAATAAATGTGGTTGGTTTTGTATGGCTCTGGTGGTGCCGGCACCAGGGCAGATGTGGCTGGTAGCTGTGGCTACAGGGGCCCACCCCCAACTCCACCATTTCCCTCCCCATGCCCCTCTGTCTGCTGCACTGCTGCTGCTGCTGCTCCAACACGTTTATTGGCAGCGCTGGCACCGCTGCTGGCACAGAGGGACAGATGGACACCAGGGGCACAGGCACAACTCAGCAGTGGGGATGGATCAGGCCCAGGCACAGCAGGATTCAGATGAAGCCCAGGCAGCATCATGGGGAGCTGGGGCCAAGGCCAGGTCTGATGTCCCCTGTGGGGGATGTCCCTTGCTGCCAGGACATTCAGGCTCCCTGGGGACCAGGTAGTGGGGCAGGATTCCACCTCCTCAGGAGCTGTGGCACAGCAGGAAGTGGAAGATCCCAGGGAGCCCCTATGCTCCACAGGCCAGGCCATGTGTCTGTCCTGCTCAGGATGCCTCACAGGAGTCACCGTCCCACCCCAGGGCTCTGCAGCACTGGGGTGGGTAGAGGGGGAGATGGGATCTCAAGCACTGCCCTGCTCTGGCACAATGAGATGGGGCCAAGGCCAGGCCTGCCCAATGTAACAGCAGGTGGGGGTCTCAGGTGCGGGGCTCCTGGCAGTGGGGACAGCCTGCAGTCTCCTCCTGGTGCCGCTCCACCTGTACCGTGCACAAGGCAAAGCCAAACCTGCTCTGGAGCCGGGCAGTGACCTCCTGCAGCACCATCTCAGCGTCAGCACTGGCATCTAGGAGCAGCAGGGCAAGGGCTCATTCCTGGCACGGCCACTGAGAACCCCCCGGGCACGCCCTGTGCGGGTCACTCACCCACAGCCACGTGCACCGACACGGCAGGGTGGCTCAGCGTCAGTGCCCAGAGATGCAGGTCATGGACACCCCGCACTCCGCTGCCCCCCAGCAGCACCTCCTTCACCGCATCGAACTCCAGGCCCTGCGGTGTCCCTGCCAGCACCACCTGGTCACAGGGGGCCACCCTTGGCCCCCAGCCATAGCCCCCACCCGGCTGAGGGCTCCCAGGGGAAGCCACTGGGGCTGGGGGCTTTCCCAGGGGAACCGGGCTGGGCATGGTGGCTTTGGGGTGAGACAGGCCTCACCTTGGGGCACCTGGCTGGGGTGGAGAGGAGGGACTAGGGGGGTAAGGGAAGGACAGAGGAGGTGAGCTGCCTGATGGGCAAGGTGCTGTGACAGCTGCAGCTCCAGGAGCTCCTGTGCCCACCCTGCACCTGTGGCCTCGCACCCCTCTTCCTCACTGCTCACCTTCCATGAGGACCCTGAAGACGTCTCTGAGGATCGTGATGGTGGAGCCAAGGACGAAGACCGAGAAGAAGAGGGTGCTGATGGGGTCTGCGATCTTGCACTGGGGCTACAGAGAGTGGGGTCTCTGTGAGGCTGGGGGCAAAGCCCACATGGCACCCTGCGTGGGACTGGGAGAGCTGTTCCCACAGGTAGCACTGGGGCAGTCCAGCCCGGGCACCTTGAAGTAGATGATGGTGGCAGCCACGAGGACACTGACGCTCTGCAGCAGATCACCCACCACGTGGACAAAGGCTGCCCGCACACTGGTGCTGCCAGGCAGGGGGCCGTGGCTGGGCTGGCAGGCCACAGAGCTCTCCAGCGGCTCGTAGGCCCCTGTGCCATGGCCATGGCCAGCAGGGGACTGGTGCAGGATGTAGGCCACGCTGGGGAGAGCAGGGCTGAGTCAGTGTCACACTGACAGGGCACGGGGGCCCTGCTGGCCCTGCTTGGGCAAAGAGGGCACAGGCAGCCACACCTGGGTCTAGGGACAGGGGAGAGGAGTGGGGCTGGAGGCACAGCAGGGCTGGAAGGTGTGCAGGAACAGGGCAGGGGTTTGGTCCTGGGGTTCATGACAGGGCTTGGGAAATGCTGCTTGGGGGACCAGGGAATGTGGGGCGTGGGGATGTAGGCACATGGACTGGAAGCCCTGAGCATACGGGGGACAGGAAAGCGGGGGAGGCAGCGCCTGGGGACACGAGGTTGGTGCAAAGGGACATAAGGTGTTCCAGGGGCACAGGTGGGGCAGGACTCAGGCTGAGGTGTGCAGGCACCACGGGTGCACAGCCCCACGTGTGACATACACCAGATTGACGGCGACGGCACAGGCGGATGTGGCCAGCATGGCTTGCGCCTCGATCTCGTAGTCGTTGCTGATGATGCGGGCGGCCGCCAGATAAACGAGGGCTGCGGTCACAACCCAGATAGAGAGGACAGAGGCCAGCGCACCCAGTGTCTCTGTGGGATGAGACCAGTCGGCACCCAACCCAGCGGGGGGGGTCCCGTGGAGCCCCGCAGGGCCGTGCCCCTCAGCTCACCTGAGCGGTGCCAGCCAAAAGTCATGGTCTTGGTGGGTGGGCGGTTGGAGACCCAAAGGGAGAAGAGGCTGACGGACATGCTGCCCACGTCTGTCAGCAGGTGGGCTGCATCCGTCATGATGGCGAGGCTGTGTGCCAGGTACCCACCTGTGGGCACAGAGCAGCTGGCACCCCGCGCTCCGCCGGCAGCCCCCCACCCTGGCCTGTCACCCTGATACCTATCACCTCCCCGACCATGAAGAGGCAGCAGAGGGCGCAGGCCACGCTCAGCTGCCGGCGCGCCTGGAGCCTGCCCTGCCCAGGGCTGGGGGTCGGGGGGCTGCAGCGGCAGCGGGGAGCTGGAGCCGGGGGGGCCGCCGGTGCCGAAGGGTCTCGAGAGCCTGTGAAGAGACTAGGGGCGGGGGTCACCGCCGGCAACACCGGATCTGGTGCTCCTGCCCAGAAGCCCCGAGGGTCCCGCTACCGCCCAATGGTATGCAGCCAGGCAGTCGGTGGGGCAGCGGCGGAACCCCTCCAACGGGACGAGCAAACACGGGACCGACGGCAGCAGCAGGACGCGGTGGGTGGCACGGGGCTCCCGCCGGAACCGGAGCCGGGACTGGTGCGGGTACCCGCGGGGACAGGCTGGTGAGAGCGAGGTGTTGCGCCTGGGGCCGGGCAGCGGGACGGGCCAGCGGGGCGGAGAGGGGAAGGGGCGGCGGGGACCGAGGTCCTGGTGCGTGGGGCAGCCGTGCGGGAGCGGGGACGGACAGCCCACCGAAACGGGGGCTAACGGAGTGTGGGCGGGTGATGGATGGATGGTACCGGTGTGCGTGGGTGACGTTTGGGCGGCAATAGGTAGGTGCTGGACGGACACCCGAGGGGGGAGCGAGGCTGGCGCACCATGGGGCTCGTTCCGTTTGAGCGGGGGTGCCGGTGGCAGGGTGAGCGTGCCGGTGGCGGGGTGACGGTGCAGGTGGCGGACGGTCAGGGCTGGCGCGGGGACTGCGGAGGTGCCGATGTCCGTGTCGGATGGATAAAGGCACGGGGGCTGGCGGAGAGGGACGTGCCGGGGGTGCCGGTGTCTGGGGTGGGAGCTGGGCGGTGCGCGACGTGCCGGGAGCTTGCGGGTGCCGGGGAAGCTGAGGGTGATGGGGGCGATGGAGGTGCCGGGGGTGATGGGTGAGCAGGTGCCGGCAGTGCGGGTGCGGGAATACCGAGGGTTGCAGATGCGGGGGATTATGGAGGTGGCCGTGCGAGGAATTGCCGGGGGCCCTGGGAGGTGATGGGGTGCCGGGGGTGGCGGTGCCAGGGTAATGAGGGTGCCGATGACGGAGGTGCTAGTGCCGGTAATGGGATTGTCGGGACGATGCTGTGACGGTGGTGATGGAAGTGCCGGCGGTGACTGGGGTGTCAGAGGTGCCGGTGATGGAGGTGCCGGTGATGGGGGTGCCGGTGATGGGGGTGCCGGAGGCACCGGTAATGGGGTTCTCGTGCTGGAGGTAGTGAGGGTGCCAGGGTGATGAGATGCCAGGGCGATGGGTGCCGGGACGATGATTGCCGGTGCCGGCGGTACCTCTTGAGGCGCAGGCTGCCGTCGGTGCGGCCGCCCCGCGGGCTGACCAGGCGGGCGCTCTCGGTGCCAGTCGGGGGCTCCATCCCGGGAGTGAGCGGCACCGCGGG
>VZTR01007682.1:53140-64304 GCA_013400775.1 Chaetops frenatus | reverse complement strand
TACTACAAAAACTTTCCCATTACACGGTCTCAGCAGGTAAAACTGAGGGGACCGTTCAGTGCTCTAAGAGCATGGGGAGGGTTCTTGGATAAGTCTTGGATTCTGAATGTGATTTTTGTGTACTTCTAAAGCTTCAGAAGCCTTCCACTGCTTCCTTGGAGTATCAGGACCACTCACCACAGAGAAATCTGTTATGACAATAGCAGTAAAGAGTGGTGAACCCAAGGAGAGGAAGGCAAAATAAAAACAATAAACTTCAGGAAGGTAGATTCCAGTAAACTCAGGGAGACATTAGTTAAGAATTTATGGCAGGCAAGTTCATGGGGGAAAGGATTTAAAGAGACCTGGCAATTCCTCAAAGAAATGGTATTGAGGCACAAGTACAAACTGGCCCAACGCAGAGGAAGGATGGAAAGCGTAGAAAGAGACCTGGCTAAGTCATGAGCTTGTTATTAGCCCCAAACACAGGAAGAGAGCACAGAGAAAGTGGAAATTAGGTTAGACTGCTGGGGACAAGTATTTTTTAGAAGACACAAATCTCAGGCCAAGGCATAAATAGCTGTAATTAGCAAGGAAGAAAAATAGGAACAAAAAAGAAATATATAAGTAATAATTACATTAATAACAGTAAGCAAAGCAAGAATAACACAGCAAGAATATTACAGCAAGAATAACAGAAGAGAGGCAAAGATACAGGGCTTCAGAAACCACTAAAGAGATCACTTGAGAACATGAAGCTAACACATTTCATTGAGTCTTAAAATGCATGGTTTGAATCTATAAAGAAAGAACAAGCTAGGCAATTTTTAAATATGTTATATGTGAAAACCATTCTAACTAACTTTCATATAGGTTTGACCCACCATCAGAATTTACTTTGCAAAATGCCTGATACAACCTCAGAGCATAAGCAGTCCTCTGAGTACTTGTGAAAGAAAACAGCTCTACAGAGAGAAAATACAATGCATAACTTTATTTGGAGAGGTGGAAAGAAGGATGAAGTGTTCAATGACTGAGAAAATCCCACTAGCGATGAACTTTATGGATCCCCTCCAGCTCAGGACATTCTGAGATTCTTTGAAATCATGTCAGGTTTTTTTTATAAAGTAACAGGACTTGTAGCTGAGGACACAGCAGATAATTCAAAATTTCCAGACACTATAGAGGCTTTCAACAATTGTCCCATAAGACACATCAGCAGCTTATAGAAGATTTTTTTGACTCTCTTAACATAGCAAGGGTGTGTAATTTGTTGGAAATCCATACCCACACTGGGCTTATTTATATTTAGCTGTCAAATTGGAGGGCAGTACTGAGTGATCCCATAACGTGAATGAAGTTCAGCAGGCATGCATAAAAGTACTCTAGAAAGCAAGGGTAATCCACCAGCTATACAAATAACATACACAGAACAGCTGGCTCAGGAGGAACTAGGGGTAAATCACAAGCTGAACGTGAGCCAAGACAGGCTTGCTCTTACAGAAGAAGCAAAGACTCAGACTAGGTTATATAAACAGAATTTATACCGCAGAACAAGTGACATAATCTGTCTAGTTGGATCAGCACTGATAAAACCACAGGGTGTGCAGGATAGGGCAACCAGTGTGAGGCACTGCCCTTCAAGATCCACTCTAATGGAACCACAGGATTTTCAGACATCTTGAAAACATAACCTATATAGAATATAAACAAAAATAACCCTGAATATAAATGTGATAATAGTCAAGAACATAAACATTACTGTAAAAATAAAGAGGTTGGTTTTTTTTCTGTACCAGCAAGTGACTTCTGTGTGCTGATAGAATGATTTTTCTACATACCTATTCACTAAAATTCCCAAAATTCCTGTGGTTCCAATGAGATATTTTAAGAAACATTGTAGAAGACAAATTGAGTTTAAGCTTTAATTACTGTAATGAATATATCATACTATATACCACTCATACCTTCATACTCAACCCCAACTCTGAATTGTCACATTCCTCAGCACAAGTAAAATGTAGTACGTATACAGTGTTTCCAAATTTATTTAATGTTTCTTCAGGTTTCTTTTAGGGCAGCACAATGCCCAAAACAAAAAAGGTTCTTCTTTCTAGCTTCCTTTCATATTCCTCTCTCCTACAAAATAATGACCAAAAATTCCAGCTAGATTGCTTAAATAACCTTTCTCTCACACACACAGTAGGCTGTCCTGAAATATCTCTGAAAAAAATAAGAGTGCTGCTTTCCTGATGACTATCCAAAATCTACTTTCACAACTAAGCCTGAGGAACTAAAACAGAAATGAAAAATGTGGAAAATTCACAGTATTAAAATAACTTCAACAAAACAGTTAGTCAAGTAGATCACCTGTGCAAAGCAGAACACATCTTAAAGTTGAAAGCCCTTTTGTACCTCCAAGTGCAAATCACACTGAATCTCTTGTTAGAAATAACTCTTAGTGTTAGCTACTGTTTTTCCCACAAGAGAATGAGTGAGAAGTCCGTATCATGATAGCTGAATTACTTTGATTTACAAAACTGCTGGACTGACAGTGACACAGGCATTGATCGACACATTACACATTGGATACATGGAAAGAACTCTTGAAAAAAAACAGTAATTACTACTTTGAAATACTATGGTCAGAACTAGTTCATATTTCATAAAGTCAGCAAGGAATTTAATACAGAACTAAAACTGTATTTTGCCCACTTAGACTAAATTCTTTCTTCCTTAAAATGCCAATCCTAGAAACTGAGATGGATTTGCAAACTGTTTAGATGAGATTTTTATTATTTTTTAAACTGTTACTCATTTATTGTCCTGATAAGAAACCAAGGTTCTCTGATCTCCACTGCTACCACATTTTGAAGGTTGGTTAACAGACATTCAACCAGGTGCTATGGAAGAATTAGAGTTTTCAAATACTGGTACTCTTTCCTGCTGTCAACAGCAGATAATAAGAATAATGTGAGTGCAAGCCCACATATAAGGGCAGGTACATGAGTGCAATTCTACAGGTACAAGACCCTGTTAATTCCTTGAGAGTATACGCTGTTCTTGAGGACAAGAGGCTTTAAGTACTTAGACACAATACCTAAACAACAAACTAATTGGTTAGACAGTTTTGTATTTAGGAAACAGCTATAAAAATTTCACTGATGTTGCAAAATTCAAGCATTGAAAAATTAGGAATTCCCCTTGGCTTTCAAAAGTTCACAATATTTTTCACACTGCATAGCCTGCTCCAACAGGCATGTCCTGACCCAAAGAGTTTTTGAGTTTTTGTGATGCAATGTGAGGAAAAGATAGCTGCTTCCATTTTAGCAACAGCCAAGCTGATACTCCTACAAAAAAATTCCAGCCTGAGATGCCTAGAGTTGTGAAAAAATCTAACCATTGAAAAAATATGATTTCATAAAGTTTTAATAGAAATGAGAGGTAAATTTATTAACAAAAAATATGTAACATAAACACAGCTGCAGGCACAGATGTACATACACAACCAGTCCAGATTGGCAAATACAGTATAGAAAGTTTGTGCCATTCTGGCAGTTACAATACTTTTTAAATATGCAAAGATATAATTTGTAATTAAAAAAAAAAAAATCGTGAAGCACCCATAACATGAACTTGTACTGTGGGTAACATCCAGACAACTTGATTTTAATGATGATACTTAAGTTCTTTTGGATATGGTATAATGCCTTTCTTTTTTCAATTTAGACCAGTGAGACTTTTGTCATGCACCAATCTGCACAATGCAGTGTTCACATTTTTTGTAAGGGATTGTGCTGTCTTTTCTTCTTCATTTCAAAGTGCTTCCTTTCTCAGGGTACTGCTCTCTCTTTCATGGTGAGTCACTCGGAAGTACCCTAGCAATGCTGCATCTTGCAAATAACTGAAGGCTTATGCTTTCTCCTTTATTTTGGTGGTCTCTGATTTGGGTGGTCTCTAATTTGCATTTGGTTTCAATGTGAAAGCAGTTACTGTATGCTCAACAGATTTTTTTTTTAAGGACACATTTAGCAATTGCCTAAGAAAGGGTAAAATCACATATCTGCTATCAAGTAGGTCCTGATAAAAAAGATCACGTTCTCCTACAGGCAGGAGAACAAGCAGTAGCTATTTCTAGACAACAGTAACTGAAGAGAATAACAGGGCTCATTTGAGGTTTAATTCGGGAGGATCACAGTAGCAGCACTAGTTCCAGTGTGCTGGTCATGTTTCTGTCCTCAGAGTGACCCTGCGGGGCTCCTGTTCCCCTTCTCAGCCTCAATGCAGGCAGTCCCCAGAGGATGGACACTCCCTAATCCACCTTCAGGAGGTTAGAAGGATTAAATAATAGATGTAAGATTTATTTACAGGTAACTGGGATGCTGCAGTGTTACATTTCCATGCCACATGGTTCAAAAGGTCTTGCAAAACAGCAGATGATAAGGCTGGCAATGAAAGGAGGCAGTTTAAGCAATTTATCTATAAAGGAAGGAAATAGCTCTTTTGAGGATGAATCACTGTTCCTTTGAAATCAATTGATTCAGTGAGACCAGTTACTCACCCTGATAAGGTAGCTTTAGTGTGCATTTACTGATTGAATAAGTACAATTGAAGTTCATATTTTATTATTTAGAACTTACTCCCTGTTTTGGTGACTGAACACACATACCATCCCTTTAGACCACAGGTCTTAGTTTACACACTGGACACATTTCTGAGGAAAATAAATATTTCGTTTATCAATAGAATTCTTTTATACAAGTATTTCTTTTCAACTGCACCCATAACACCCCAACGGACAAAACAAGTCTGAGGTGAAAAGAACTGAGTGACAGTACAGAACTGAGTGACAGGTAATCTTTGCCTGCTCTTCCTATTCTCCTGGCTTTCATTTATGACCACTGCTGCAGGAAAGAGTCTGACAGACAATTTTGGTGTGGCAGAGAATGACAAAAGGAATGAGACAAAGAGAGGGACGAATTAGTCAGTGAGAGAGAGAAAATGGAAGAAAGAGAAAAAGAGATGACAGTCCTGATTCCAGTATCAATCCAGCTGATGGGGTGTCCAGTGTCCCGGGGCCCACATGCACCAGGATTGGTGGGGGGACCTTTTCATAGGTAAGTTTTCCCCACCCTGGGAACGAGTTTCTCTCTTCCAACACAAATCTGTTCTCATGTGCAGTTCATATTTTCAGACCTTTCTGCAAAAGGGTCAGAGGCTTTGGGGGACTTGGGTGGTCTTGATGCCCCTTACAGTCCATGCCCACTTCTTGGCCTCATTCTTGCTGTGCTGGGTGGTATTGTTCCTATCTCCAGGAGCCAGGACAAGGACATTTGTCCCAAAAAGTGTTGCCATTGTTATGCATGTTCCCTTCTCCAGCCACATCCTGATATTTTTCGCAGCATGTTCTTACCAATAATTCTTGCCTGGAATTACCAGCAAACCATACCTGGCTCCACAGCCATCTGGCTTTTGCTGTTTGATACCTGGATACCTACACATTACCCCCCCTTATCTTCTAGGTGTTTACGAACTGAGCATAGGACAGAAAACAAGCTGTAATTAAAGAGGAAGAATTTTAAGTTAATCCTAGGTAAAAAAGTCTGAATAGTCCCCAAACATACGGCTTACATACTGACTCTTTCCTGGAGAAACTTCTGAAATATTTTCTCTCTTAATCTGCATAGCCATTGGAATAGAACTGAGATGCATCTTTAGACGTCCACAGTTACCTGCAATAACATACTACACGATGTCCACATAAGAGACACTTAATAAAAGTAAGTTAAAGAGCATAACGGTTGGAAACAGAAGACTATGGGAAGCTTTAGAAAGTATTGTAGAAAGAATATAATCACAAGGCCTGGATTACTGGTGGGTTTAGAAAAATATATTCCATTGCGAAAGGATCATACTGCTCCCTCTCCTGACTAGCAATGTTACAATTTCCAGGCCACAAGCAATAAGAGGAAATATCTGAAGGATCCGACAGCAGCACAGACCCTCAGTCTTTGTCTTGCATCACTAGTGTGAGACTTATACCATTTGTTTGAATGCTGTATTTGAATTGCTTCTACTGCAAACATTTGCTGCCCCCAAAGGCTCCATAGCTCAGTTCCCATGGCTGTGTGTACTTTAAAAGATGTGTCATATCTACAGTATCACGTTTCTGGGGCTGCTATGGTAATGAAAGTACTTGTCTTTTACAACACTGCAAAGTGAAAAACAGGGATATAAAACATGAAGACTAAACAGCAGAGTTTGAAATTAGGGAGGTTTGGCTAAATGTGTAACAGACATACCAGTGACTTTACTTTCTTTCTGTTTAATATTAATATGAAAATTAATTGATATAATCAAAAATCGCCTTTACCTAGACAATTCTGCCTATTTGATTTGTGCATGGATTGCACAAATGTGTACATTTGTTAAAAAAGGGTCAATGTCTGATTAGTATCCCATTGTTTCTGCATTTTCTTATGCAATGTAATTGTTCCATTACTTTCTAAAGCATATCTTTATTAGTGTCTTTAATGAACAATGGCAATGTATCATTTGTGTCCAAAGCTAGAGTAGAAAGCAGTCCTTGTACTATAAAACTAAGATTTTGTTGCTTGAATTCCCCATCCAGTCTGTAAAGGGGGGAGCAAAGTGCCCCTCACCAAACATTACTAACATACAGAGGAAGTGTACCCACTGAGATACTGTATTTTGCAAGAATATGAAATATTCTTCATATGAAATATGAGAGTTGTCAAGCAAACAAAGGATAGGGACACTGAGAAAACATAATTATAAACATGTAATAGCAAAACAGGGTCTGCTTGTGGAAAGTAAAATCTAATCCACTATGGAAGTGATTCAGCATCTCTCACATACACATGCCTATATACCTTCTATACAAACACAGGAAAACACAGGTAAACATAGTCCTCTACACAAAAATGCAGGATAAACTTAAAGAGGAATGAGTAGAAACACCGATAAATGTGCCAATAACATTTTGGCATCACAGCCAGTAACACATAAGGAATCAAATATAAGTGTGCAAATGGCTAAAAGTCAATATATTTTGCAGTGCATATACCCGAATACGTTGACATTAAGCAAAAAAAAGCCTGTCTGCATCTTGTAGAGTTCTGTTGCAACCATGCCTGTAATTCTAGAGTCATCACATGTGTTAGAATAGCATGTCAATTTTTTTCTCCTCTGTTGAAAACAGCTTTTCCAACCATTAAGCTCCTAGGAATGCTTTCAATTATCTAGAAATACATTACCTTGCACTTCATACTATCGTTCTCCAGTCTCAAGACCATTCAAATCTTTCTGTATGACCACAGTTAACACCAGGTGCTTCCCAATCCTATGGCAGTGCATACAGGCATTATAGGAGTCCTTGTCTTGAGTTTATGGTGTGGAATTATTAAGTAAAAGAGGAAAAAAATTGAGATGAGAACTTAGGTAAGAACTAAGGCCAGTGAGTCTCTGTGAGTTAACTGTAGTCTGATACAACATCTATAACTTAGCCAAGACATGATCCCAAATCACCAGGGTCTCAGCTAATGCCTAAACTGCAAAACAGTGCTTTGTGGGTGGGAATAATGCTAAGCCAATGAGTCCCCAACACCATCACTGATGTGATTAACTTGGTATGTTTTCCCTCCTCTTAATTAGATCAATGGTAACAATTTTATATGCAATAAATGCTTGTGACATGCAAGCATGATACTGCATTGTTTATATATCACAGAAATTTTTATGCTCATTCAAATCATAATGGCAGTGTTGCTTCCTTAGAATTAGTTCTAGAAATTTACTAAATAATACTAAAATCCTGTCTGACAACAAGAATTTTTGCTTTCCTTGTTTGTCTCTGATATTTATTAGTACAGTATCTGAGTCGTTCATTCTTGTTAATTTAAGTTTTATGACACTCATATAGAATGAAGGGGTCATATCATCTTACAGATACAATAGAATTGTTGGGTACGTACTTACATATTCTAGGCAATTACTCTGAAATTTGCATTTTTTTCTAGGCTTTCCCTGAAAAGCAAATGAGAAACAACAACCAGCCAACCAAAATAAAGCCCCCAGGTTTCATCTTGAGGTTTGTCCTTTTTATTCTCTCCATTCTTCCTTTTTTTATTATGTTATATTTTTTAAAGTTTGTCCTTTTATGTTTTGTAAATCAAGAGAAGAAGAATTTTAAGCTAACAACACAGGAACTGTGCTAAAGGAGTGACCCATCAGTAGCAGCTGCTGTCCTTAGCAAGGCTATGAGAGTCACGAGGATAAATTTCTGCTTGGAAAGACACAGAAATACTGGCTCACAGATGAGCAGTGGATGCAGAAAGCTGGGACATAAGCGCTCTTTTATGTGCTCTTTTTCACATCTCCTCCTCCTTTCTCCATATTTCCTTGTGCTAAAGGGTGCTAAGAGTGTTGTGAAGCATGTGCCATGCATTGACACTCACAGGTCTTCCAAATTCCAAATCAATCCATATTGCATCCACCCTTTGTGGGGGGCTACAGTTCTTACATCTATGTTATCTTAATTTCAGTCCCATTCTCCTCACCTATCCAGTCTAACCACAGAACAAATGAGGTTATTTTTTGTTGTCCCTTTTCCATTTTATCCATGTTTAGACTTGTAGTCTCTAAGTATGCAATCATAAAAATTAAAAGGAAATAAATTCACCCTCCTAGTTTACCATTCACTTCACCATTACCAACAACATTCCTTTGTATAAATCAAATCTATTTTCAGACCTTATCACTACTCTTTTGTTCCATTCAAATCTATCTTGCTTCCATAGCGAATCTTGTCAGATTTCTCTTCCTTGACTTTCAGCCTGTGGCACCACCATTACCTGCCATCTTAGACATCCACCAATTCCCTCTTAGAACTCAGCTCCACGAATTACAGTGGGCAAAGTGCCTCAAAAAGGGAGACTTTCTCAGTGATGGCCCTTTATCCTACTGCTTTCTGTGCTGTGGGCTACATCCTCCTCCAATGAACTTTGTGTTGGAATTGGCACCTGTTGGAGCCCTTGAATGGTCACTTTAGCCTCCTAACGTTGCCTAAGACAAACTGAGTGGAAAAGGCTGTATAGTTTGTGCTGGGTGCGGTGCATTGAGGCAGCTAAGGGTCAATTATCAGTGTCGTGGCAAGGAATAGGATAACGTACAGAATGCAAGAAGGGGAAGGGGGGTGAGCAGGAAGGTTACGGGGATTAAGGGACATGGCACATCTTGGTTTCTCATAAGGAACTGCAGCGTAAACCTTCTCTTTATCTGTCTTACTAAGCATTTTCCAGCTCCTTTTCCCTGTCCATAACGTTGTGTTACGTGTGTGTGTGTTTGTGTGTGTGTGTGTGTGTGTGTGTGTGTGTGTGTGTGTGTGTGTATCCCAAGCCGCATCCCCACTTCAGTGCTCCATTCCCCCTGCCCATCTGCCCCCTGAGAGTCAACACTCCAGCCCCGCACTTTCCATGGGTCAGTCCCCGTCTCCACTGCGCTCCGGCCAGGTATCCCCTGCCCCAGCAGTGTCGGCACAGCTGGGGTGTGCAGGATAGAGCCGCTGCTCGCAGCAGCTGCCTGCCCGGAGCGGAGCTGGCAGCCGGGAGTGCCTGTGCTGGGAGAGGCTTTGTGCCTTGGCCGCGGCGCGGTGCGCACAGCTGTGCTTTCAGAGTGACGTGCGCAGGCTGGCCAGCCTCAGAGGCCGTCTCCATCGACCTCCCGATTAAGGTGCTGAACTCTCCTGAAGTCTTGCAGCATATTCCAGGTGAAGTAATTCAAAGAGTGACTTGGCTCTGTGTGGGTGGAGCTCCATGGGAATAGCTATAAGCGCTCTGCCAAGCTGCAAATACCATAGTAAAGACATGGTGGGACCGTTCAAAAAAAGAAGTTGATGGATGTCTTTCTTAATTTCAAAGACAAAAGTTTTCTTCTGTCTGAATGGAAGAACTACATACAAAAGCATGCCTCCAAATGCTCAATTAAGGCAGACATTCAGTCTGAAAGTGAGGAAAATCTTGAAAAGTTATAAGCAACCAATGATAGATTCTTAACAAAAATGTCAGTTAGCTTTCATAAAAGACTGCTACCAGCCCGACCTATAATTATTGTTGTGTTCTCTTCCTAGTTTATACAAGCTTATTTCTTGGAAGTTCAAGGAAGTGGATCTTGTGAAATTATCTGATAGGAGAAAATAATTTCACAGGAATCGATTTAGGCAGTACATTCAGACAAATTAGAAAAAAGCAACAACAAAAACCCCAAACAAATAAACAAACCAAAACCACAAAAAACCGCCCAAAAACAGCCATGATGTTTTAAAAAATGGTCAAATTCAGAGTAGAAGTCAAGATTATCAGCACTTTTAATGGGACAGTATGACATAAGAGTGTGGACAAACAGGACATTTCTGAGATTATAAAATCAATTATGAAATTATCAAAGGCTTGAAATACAAGGATAAGAACTGTAGATCAGGGTCAGAAGTTAGTTTATGATGTTATTCCACAAAGCAAGCAATGCAGTCAGACAGTAGACTACAAATACTTCATTAGTTGCTTCAGAAACTGTAAAGGGGCTACAGTGTATGTACTCGAAAGTCTCATTTTCTGCTAAGGAAATCTAGCTTAAAGCACTTTAATAGTTCATTTTATAACATACATTAGAGCTAAATGTATAGCATACATTTAGACTTCCTTAAAATCAGACCTTCCTCCAGTTTTTAATAGCTGAAGGTTACCTCACTTTTGAACTTCTTGTTAATGTAAGTTTGTTAATCCTTGAAGATTGAGTTAATGGGAACTAAATACCAATGACAAGACTTTTGGATAGGCATAAATGGAAAGAATTCCACTGATAGATCTCTAAATCTTTGGATGACACAATTGAAAGTAAAATAAGATAAGGCAAATGGTAACTAATTTTGGAAATCTTTGCCAAATTGTTTTCCCTTCTGAATGATTTTTTTTCTTACCACTGTGGCAGAGCTGTACATCAGCATGGCATGAAGTCAGTCTGTGGAACTAAGTGAACAAGTGACCCTTCAGTTCACCTAATAAAAAGCTAGATAATTTTTTGCCTAAAATAAGAAGCTATCCCTTGCTTTCACGTGTTTTGCCTGTTTTCAGTTAAGTGTAGAGAAGTGATTTCAAAACAATAACGAAAT
>VZTR01007682.1:28944-51897 GCA_013400775.1 Chaetops frenatus | reverse complement strand
TTTTTTTTTTTTGTGATAAAACCAAAACCCTTATCCTTGTAATGCTGTTGGTCAAGAATTTGATCAGAAAACAAGCATATGTAAGCTAGTCCAATCCTTTTCCTCTGAAAATTACAGAAGTATTCATGGGCACTACACATCATTAACAGAGAAAAATAATATTATCCATTGTGGCCAGAATATAAACACTGTCCAGATTCTCTTGAATTCCAATTAAAAATAAAAGAAAAGATGGAGTGTTACTCGCCTGTTTGCTTTTTAAGTTTGTTTGTTTTTTGGTTTTTTTTTTTAAACCAGAATTGATAAGAGCTCCCTTTTGATTTCCTGCATTAAGATCAGACTAGTTCAAGGAATTCCTTGCTTACAAGCCCGAAGTTGTCTTTCCAGACAGCACACAGAATAGAAGTCTCTTACCCTCTCTATTTGCTTTTATCAGAGTATGTGAATGTTTCCACCATCTCTCTGCTCTTTAGATATTTTTAATACATACACACACCTCTGTCCTCGTCTTCCCTTTTATAGATGTGCCTACAAGACCCAGCAAGAACCCAAATGATCTGCAAACAGCTGAGTCTTCAGATACTGAGAAGGCAGTCTGTCATTGTCCTTCATCTGCTCACATTGCAAAGCTTGGGATCACTGAGAAACAGCGAGGGAAGCTGGAGTCAGTATCATATGTTAGCAGCATTTATGCTTCAAAAATTTCTGGCAAAGGTTTCTTTCCTAATTGGGGAAACCAGAGTGGCCTTGTTTACAGATGAATCCAAATCATTCCTCAGGTTTTGTGTTTGGATGATGTGTCACTGTTTCAGCCATCAGTCAAAGAACAATAAATGCACTTGTTTCCACATTTTGACTGACTGGGCAGCAGCTAACATACCTACCAGCTTGAGTGCAGTCTGAAGACTCTTTAGATCAAAAATGCATTCACTAGCAGTCATTCAGAATCTAGCATAACATACCATATTTTTCCACTAATGAGCTACAGACAAAATCTTGTCTGTGTATTTGGGGAAAAGGTAAGAGTCACAGGAAATACCTGACAGAAGTGCAGACTCAAGATGATGCAAGTAATTAAAGTGCTTGTCAAAAGAACTTGTGAGAAGGAGAGACCCAGAGGGGCACAAAACATCTGGGGAGAAAGTGAGTGACCATCAGAAAAGAAGCACCATTCTGAGTCTGTCTGAGACCAGGCTGACATTTGAGACTGAAGTGACTTCATGGAGACTGAATGGACTCAGATACCACAGTGTGTTCAGCCACACATATGTTGTTGAATGTTAACATGTGCACCTTGTGCAGAACCCATGGCACAGCCCAGGAGAGAAGCTGGGCTGGCCAGCATGATGGTTTCTCACGTGACTTCCCTGTCCTTCATCAGGGCATAATTTGATTCAGCAGCAAAGTCACAGACTCATAGATCATAGAATGGTTTGTGTTGAAAGGGGACCTTAAGGATTATCTATTTCCAACCCCCTGCTGTAAAGTTCAGCACAGAGGTCCCAGGGGGGCAGTTTGGTGATCACAGGGGCACTGAGATTTGTACTTTTGAAATGAAAAAGCTCACGGGCTTCATTTAAGGAGTGTGGTCCCCTAAGGCACCTTCATGTTTTTGGGTTACCTTAACAAATTTTGTGACCCATGGTGACTGACTGCTGAACTTCAAGCACACTTATAACTGGCTTAGTAATATTTTCAAAATTTTGAAAAACAGAATAACTTCATTCAGGCATGAATGTATTATGTATTATGGATGAAGTTGCTTGAGATCCTCCCTAGCATTTTTTTTTCCATATTTGAGTCATAGTCAATGCTGCTGTTACACTACATAGACAATATTCAATTTCTAACATATATCATGAACGGCCTTATTTTCAGCTGTAAAAAACACAGCATACAAACAATCTGAGCTGCATTGATGGTTGTTGATTGCTAAATCACTGTATAACATAGGAAAATTTTTCAAAGCAAGCTACAAAATAGCAGGTAATAAATTGCAATTCCTGCCATAGGAAGATGAACAGAAATCTCTTGAACCAAGACTTACAGCCAGACACTGTACTTCCTGTCTTTTAGATCCTCTAACATGTAAATCGACCGTTACAAAGAGGATTAACCACTAGAAGTGTACGACTGAAGCCCAACATTCAGTCCTGCTCTTTATTCACCGCCAGAGCAGACCAGGTGTCCAGAATCCTAATGCTGGCCTCTGCAGTTGGGGTTTATATGATCTGCATACTAAGCACAAGTCACCATTGTATTCTTGCTTTAATTTATTTGTGGCCTTAACAACTGGCTATTTTACTGCTAATTGTGCTTTAAATTGCTTGTACAAAATCAAACAGTGCTTGCAACTCTAAACACGCATTTTCGTGAAGTATGGTTATTTTTTAAAAGTGTTTATTTTATCAGAGGATTAGATTTATGTTCAGAGAAATAAAGTTTTCTCACAGAAAATTGCCTTTTTGTATTTTAGTTATGTTAATGGTTTAACCTTTTTTTTTTCTCTCTTTTTTTTTCTTTTCTATTTTCTAAAAGCTTTATCGTATGTACTGTAAATGGGATGATGGTGTAAGAAAGCATTTTTAAAAGTTGCCAGAATCTAATCACAGGTATATCTTTGTCATTGCCCTCAGCATTTGAGAATCTCCCCTTTTAGCATTTTTTGCAAAAACAGGTCTAGGTATTCTGAAAAATTTAATTTTGGAAAATCTGTTTTATTTAGCAAAAGTCACCACATGGCTGCACTTTGTATTTTGAAGTATATATTGATATGATGTCTGTGGAACAGAGCTGAGGGCTGGCAAAGGATATGGAGTCCATCTTGCCTGTCTGAAGATGTGGATGTTCCTCTGGTACAGCCTAGCCTGTATCTTCTAAGTAATTTCCTCTTGGAGAAAACGAATTTAAACTACCTGGCTTGCTAATTATTTTGGGGTCTGTCTTGCTGGAAAACATGGTGAAATAATAATAGCTAGCTTCTGTTCCTGGATCTCAGAGCATTTTACAGATCTAGAAAAGATCTCTCTGCCTAGACCATGTTTGTAGATGAAGAGACCCTCAGCTTTAAAGAAATGTGGTAATTTATCCTGGGTCACACTAAGTCCACCTTGCAAAGCTGGTGGCAGACATTGTATCTGTTACTTCCACCCCATGGTCCAATAACAAAATCATAATCTTTTCAGTAAAAATTGAGGGTCATCTTGATCTACACAAAATACAGGAATTATCACATAATGCAGAAACAGATCCACTCTACAGACTGCAGGACTGCATGCCCACTCTTCCAGAATGTGGCTTCATTTTTCCACTTCAAAATACTGTCCAGACAGAGTTGATAGAATACTTCTATTTCAGTTTACCAGTTGTGCTTTTGCCCATGGTAAAAGTAAAATTTCTAATGTTATGGAGCTGCAAGGTCAGAAAAATATAATGATAACTAAGGCAGCCATAGAGTAAACTCTAGGTTATTTGTGAGAAGGTATTTGCTCTGCTCTGTATTCAACACTGCCAAGCAAGCTTAGGCCCTTTTGCACTGAGAACATGAAACAATTGTGTTTCTATCCCATGGTGTACAGTCCTCTTGTTGTCAGCCATGGAATACCCTGTGATGCTTCCAGCAGCAGTGAAGTAGTTTAAAGTGCTTGCAATAAATGAATGAACAAAATCAAAACAAAGATATAAAGTATAATGCTCACAAAACAAAACAAAACAAATCAAAACAAAACAAAACAAAAAAACCCCACAAACTAAAACCAGATTTTACTTCAAATTCAGATCATAAAAGTAAAATCTTGGTTGCAAGTGCTGCTTTTAAATTAAAAAAATAATTCAAAAATATTTTAGAAGGGTATTTTAATGAAATTCTTAAAAACATTAAGCCTGAGTTGAAATCTGCAAACATTTGATGGGTTTTTAAATATGATAAGCAGTAGATTTAAAATTTCTGTGGAAGATGTAGAAAGCAGATGTGCACTCTGCTTTTTAACTCCCAGAACACACTGAAATCTCTGTAGTTTACTTGAATGAATCCAGAAGTGCAGACCTGACCCTCGGCCCTATGGCCTGTGAAGAGGACACAGTTTCATGGCATGCACCAACTTGATGAACAGTTTAAAGACGGTAACCAGACTGGATGGTCTTCCATTCTTCTGCCTTTTAACTTTGGCAAAGACACAGAGGTAATAACCCTGCTTTTAAGAATATTGCTGTAAATATTTCCACTACTCAGATGAGGGCAAGGGCTTAATGTCATATTTCATTCAAGTAGCATCACTGAGATCATGTGTGAGATTAGCTCAGAGAAACTGCTGTGAGCTGAAATGCTAACGTGGCAGCAGCAAACACTTTTTCCAAGCTATGACTGTTGAACCTACCCGAATAATTTGGGGGATCTGTTTAGATTGCAGACTGACTTTTCAACACCTACAGCATTCTCTCCAATTGGAAAGGTCTGAGCAGCTGCAAGATGACATTTTAAACTGTGTTACTGGAAAATCAGTGTTAGGCTTGAAAAAAGTTATTAATCCTACTTTCTTCTACTTTCAAAGCACAAACGATTAAACCATCATTGTCTATAAATTCTGAGAACGGTAAAAAGAGTATTTAAAAGATTCTTTATTATTTGTCATTAAAAATGTGATACTGTCATGTCAGAGAGGCTTAGCAGAGCTCTACTTTGTGCACATATCTAGAATTGGATTAAGTCATAAATAATGACCTATGATTCCCTCCCTTATGTTTAATGTATATTGTGTCTATCTGAAAATTGGAACTGGGGTAGAATCATTCAACTTGATTGAAATGCAATGACCTGAAAGACTGAAAAATTGTGAGTGCTTAATTTTAAAGGTCATTTTTATGTATCATATCTGAATATTGTATGTCAAGAATTTGCCCACTGCCAGCCTCTTCTACAGATTTGAGAAAAAAAAAGGTTGAATTATGACTCTGGCAGATTTACATATATGTGTTTTTGATGTTGTTGTCAATTTTTCTGTTCAGTGTTCCTTAGCTTCAGTCTGAGAACCTTTGAGGTAACTTAGATAGTGTGTTCGGATTTCTTGATAATAGTTGAAGCACCTAAGTAATGTGAAAGAGATTTCTGTCTTTTTTTTCTAAAATTATACACATTTATTTGTCACTTCCCATCAAAGAAGAACTGAGAGCTGTCCAAAGAATTGTGAGCAAAGGTGAAGAAGAAGTTTCACTTCTATTTTGTTAAATAACAAGGCATAGAAAGACTCTGTTGTTAAAACATTCCCAAATAGCTGTGAATGGTTCATTTTTCAAATGAAAAATTCCATCACCATAAGCATACACACCCTCTTACTCTCTGTATACTGAAGTCAGTATTAGAAGAGAAATGCCTTTTTTCCATAATCCTTCCCCCTGTATAAATACTATTTTTGATATGTTATTTGATAACTTGAAACTTGCTCTTCCACTTACACAGCAAAACCAATATCTGTGACATAAAATAACTGAAGCCATCTATGGTAAAGAACTTACAGAAATACTAAGAAACCATCAACCCAATATCCTGTTTTTCCTTCTCATTATGTTTTTTCCATCTGTAAAATAAAGAAAAGATAATGAGTTACTCTGTGAAATATTTTCACATCTGCAGATGGGAATCTCTGCATGGGAACCAGATATGTTTTATTATAACTAAAGTTAGCAATATTGAGTAAAACCTACATATTGGGAAACTAGCTTGCACACAGAAATTTTGCTAATTTAGACACACTTATAGAGATGCAGATTAAACATATACATTTATATTTCTTTTCGTAGTCTGTTCAAGTAGCTGTAAAGCATGTGAGTATTTAAAAACTCCTCTTACAGTAGTTTCCTTTTAGACTTTTAGGAGACAGGATTCTGGATGTGTGATGATCAACATTAGACAGTCTAGAAAGACATGCCTGAAAATTTGAAACCTTAGGAAAATATTCATGATAATCTGGATAATGCATGCAAGCAGTATATACTTTTTCACTCTACACATGTCCTCTGACATCACTCTTGGCCTTAAGAATTGAAAATGAGGGCCTAATAAAAGTTTCCAGATTTCCATAGATAATGTTGCCTTCCAATAGACACGGGTTTAACTGTACTTAAAACATTCCAGGAAAATTCTTTTTATGTATATTGGTTTTGCATGGCCTGGTTTTGGTAGCAGGGGGGACCTGCAGGGGTGGCTTCTGTGAGAAGCAGCCAGAAGCTTCTTCCATGTCCAGCAGAGCCAATCCCTGGTGGCTCCAAAGATGGATGTGCCGCTGGCCAAGGCTGGGCAAGTTAGAGATGGTGGTAATGCCTCTTTAGCAACATACTTAAGAAGAAATCAAACCAAAAGTTTTGTGGCAGTTGTAATACTGAGCAGAGAAGAGTGGAGTTAGAACATGTAAGAACAACTCTGTACAGACCCAAAGTCAGTGAAGGAGGAGGGGCAGGAGGTGCTCCAGGCACTGGAACTGGGATTCCCCTGCAGCCCCTGGTGCTGCCCATGGTGAGGCAGCTGTGCCCCTGCAGCCCAGGGAGGTCACAGGGATGCAGAGATCCACCTGCAGCCCCTGCAGGAGCCCACACCAGAGCAGCTGGGTGCCTGAGAGGAGCCTGTGAGCCTGTGGGAGACCTGTGGGAAGAGAGCCCTGCTCCCAGGCTGGAGCAGCCTGTCCCTGAAGGACTGCACTCCACAGAAGAGTGACCCACTCTGCAGCAGTTTGAGGGGTGCTGCTGCCTAAAGGATGAACTCACACTGCAGCCATTTGCGGGGAGCTGTTGCCCACAAGATGGACTCACGTTGGAGTTCATGGAGAACTGTCTCCCATGGGAGGGACCCCATAGTGCAGCAGGGGAATGACTCCTCTCTTTCAGCAGTGACAGAACCCCCAGGTGATGAATTGACCACAACCCCCATTCCCCATCTCGCTGCGCTGCTGGGGTAGGAGGTAGAGCTGGGAAGGAGGGCGGAAGGTGTTTTCAAGGGTTTATTGTACTTCTCATTATCCTGCTCTGATTTTGTTAGTAGAAAATTCACTTCATATGTCTAAGTTGAGCCTGTTTTGCCCATGATGATACTGAGTTGTCTCTTCTGGTCCTTATCTCACCCCATGAACCCTTCACTAAATTTTCTCTCCCCTGTCCAGCTTTGGAGAGGAGTCAGTGAGTGGCTTGGGTGGGGGCCTGGCATCTGGCCAGCATCAAACCAAAACATTATGTCTTTTCCCTGGTTCAAATATCAAAACTCTTTATTTAGTTCAGCCTACCTTTCATTAGAAGTAATCTCTGTTTTCATGTCTGACCTACAGAATAAAATACTGCTTTGATATGGTAATGAAGCAGGTTATATTAACCTCTAAAACAGAGTATAAAACAATGCTGTAGTATCTCTTTGTATGAATGTTAATTTATGAATCTATATTAATTTTAACATATCATCATTCTTCAGGTCATGAATAACAGATTTTCTTGGGGGATTTGGAATTTTTCTTTGGCATCTTGATTTCCTCTATTTAGACAAAAGAAATGAAGCATCATTTGAGTTATAGGTAACTCATGGTCCATTCTTTTGCCTAATTCTTTCCTCCAGATTGACACTAGTCCATGGATAGTGTCACAGGAAGCTAAGGCCTATGAATTAGTGAATAAACCAGAAAAATCCATACCCTTTATAGGGACAGGAAGCTATAAATTCCATGAAGATTCAGCTGTGGGTTTGTTGCAGGCTTCAAGTAGTTGGCTACTGTGCAGGTATGCTCCCTCAGGATCACATCTGAAACCAAAATATAAATCAAAACACTTTAATTCATTCACAAGGTTTCATCCATTCCATCTCTTTAAAGATGTCAAAACCACTACCCTTGCCTTAAGCAATTTTTTTTGCCATTCTGTAAATTAACTGAACATACTTTTGTCTGAATGTGCATTAACTATTCTTTCTAAATCAAATGAGAAACTATAAATAACATTAAACCTCATCTGAGATTCAGATTCAATTTCAGGTTCAGATTACAGTTAAATATAGATTTATTTCATGAAATGCTTTTAATTAACATGATTCATGCTTTGTTCTTTCTGAAAAATCAAGCTTTTTTTCATTTGAGAGGGCAGTATTTCTGACTATGTAGGTGAAGAACCAAGAGCAAAAAACACTATGAAGCTTCAAGAATTACCTATGAAAATGATAAAATAGATACAGACTTCTCTGTGGTTTCTGCTATTGACTGCTTGATTGCTTATAAAATTACAGATTTCACTGTTCTTCTACATCCTTCTAATATTTCTTCACTAGAATAATTTTTATCACTGGTTGGTAGATAAAATACTGACTCTTTTCTGGATGGATATCTCTTCTACAAAAATGCTTTTAGAAAGCTTCATGAATGTTCTGGGATGTATATATAGGGGGAAAATTAGACTGATATGAATCTTCTTGTTACTGTTTTGGGTTTTTTTTTCCATATTTTTCTGATGAACAAAGGAAAAATGTATTTCATGTTCCTGTCCAAGCAAACAGTACTTCATGACAAATATAAAAACTACCTTCTGTATATTATCTGCTGCATATTTTGTGGTATTTGTTTCATGCAAGGCTTCTTAGAAATACGGCATTTCCCTGCTATTTTACTAGTGCTAGTAAGGCTTGGGAAAAAACTTAAACAGAGAACAGCAATATGCTGTCCAAAGCTGCCCTATGGCAGACCAACACTTACTATATAAAATTACTGCAGGAATTCAGCCAGTGGAGCTGGGTTGCCTGCAGCTTCTAAACACAAGTGGAAAACCATAAAAGGCAGGCAGAATTAAAGAGGAAAATGAGAAAGGTGTGTATCTTCCTTTTATGCTTTGAAGTTCAACAAATACCAACAGAAGGGTGGGGATGTCCTCCAGTAAACTTTGCTGCACCAACATTTTAGTAAATGAACAACAGTGACAAGTGTTAGCAGAATTTGTGTCCTCCAGCAGTACAAAATAAATAATTTACACCTACTGCCTATTAGTCACCTAAGTAGTCAAAGATTTTATTAAAGGTGTTATATTAAGTGTAAGTCACACGTGTCAGTTTTGGGCATCTTCCAGATAAAGAAGTTTTACAGAATTTTATATTGTTGTAGAAGGCCTTGAATATAAATGGATATAAATGGTTGAAACAATGGCCATGTAAAGTCTATAGAAAGAGGAAACTGGTCTTTATTAGACCAACTAATAAAGTTGAAAAAAACAGGCAAGTGTTATCCTTGCATTATTTATTTTCAAATTACTTTTTGTAGAACTATATCGGTTTCAAACTACTAAATTCGATGATTTTCTCCTTGTAGTTTCCCCTTTAAATAACTGGGCTTTTTTTGCGAGATCTTAGTTTCAAAATTAAATTCATTAAGGTTGTAAAAGTCTCTCAGATAAAACTGGCTATGGAAAGTTTCGCCTGTGTTCAAATTCTCCAAATTTCTCTTTATAAAAGTATTAGTACTGGCAAGTCAGAGCATGCCTCCCATTCATATCCTGACTTTTTTTGACTGTAACTTCACTGCAGTATTCTTCAAATTTCCACGCAACTTCAAACTTATGTCTGATTTCTTTTAAAATTCAGTATTTAGGATTTTAATTTCAATAGTAGGGGAAAAACTGAGACTGAAGCAATCTCCATAGGTAGCACTAGCACTTGAAATAATATTCAGATCAGTGGAAAAGATAGGATCACTTTCCCTTTTATCAATGGTATTTACTTCTGAGAGTAATAGCTCTTGTTCCTGGCGTACTACAATGATTTGTGGTTTCTTTTAAAACACACTTCCATGCAGACATACTTTGCATTTTTGCTGGTAAAGCAAGCACAAGAATCCACGAAGAGGAATTAAGGTGCCTGGTTCACACATCTCTTCCATTCCTAAAAGCCCATCCCAACTGAGCAGTTCCACAGCTCCCTTCCAGTCCCAGCAAGTAAGAAAGCTGAGGGAGGATGCGTTGTGTCTGATTTTGTTTACTTTTCCTTTTTCTTTTTCTTTTTTTTTTTTAAATTCAACTGAACACTGTTTGTTTCATACTGAGTGTATATTATACGACATTACATCTTTGATGTAATAAAACCCTGGGCACGTAGTCCAGCTAAATTAACAAAAAAATGCTAGACCCTTTAACCTGTTTTTTTTTGTTGATAAAAATTGCAACTTCTGAATGTGAACTTCAGAATTCTGAGGGAAAGGGAAAAAATGGAAAAATCATTCATGGAAGCATACTAACTTATGCTACTCTGTCACACAGCAAAATGAAGAATAAAATTATGAAGCAGATTCTAATAACTATTCTTATACACCTCTGTGCACTGGTGCATTACAAACAGGCCTGAATGTAGTTCCAGAGAAAGGCAACAGCAGAAAGTGTGGGGTGTTTGTAAAATGACTGCAACTTTGACTGCCATAAAGTGAGATCCATCACTTATAACTGGATCCTGGTCAATGGAAACCCCTATTTGTTTTTATGTGCCACTTATGAATGGTGAGTACTCATGCTTTTTGTCTTTTTTAAATGCTCCCTTCTCTCTCTGGTAGTGACGGGAACTGCCCACAGGGCTGCTGTTTATGTGCTCTACCTCTTCCAACTTTTGGTCACATAATTCTCTTGTTTACAATTACTATGGCAACGCTGACTGCTATGGCAACACTTAGTAAACTGACACCAGAAAAGAAAAGATAAAACAAAAGAAAATAAAAGAGAAAAGGAATCAAAGAAAACACATCTTGCACTAAATTTCAGGAAGATAAAACATTTTTACTTCAGCTCACTTGTTGCAGGATGACATTCTGTTCTCCTTTCTCACTCAGTGAGTTAAGGCTCAGGCCTGATTAAAGAGAAAAAAGCTAACAGAATGAATCAGACTACTCTGATTTACCCCATGAGGTTAAGTTCCCCACTTCTGCAGAGGTCTTTTTAATTCTCACTATATTGCTGGGGGGGGGNGGGGGGGGGGTGGAAAAAGCTTCTTTTAAATAGACCTTAATTTAAAATCAGTTACCATCACTATTTTCACAAGTTACATGTATCATTCAAGTTATAAGTACTGGATAATTCTTAGTGTATTTAGTTTCAGAAAACTTCTGTACAGACAGTCTAATAAGCTGAACAAACATTTTGCAGAGGCAAGACTGAGATGCAGAAGCCTAACTTAGAGATACAGACACTTAACTTAGTGCATATAGTGTCATGAATTGCAGTTGATAGCAAAGGCATGATACTACCTTCTGCTTGGTCCTAACCATGGCAAATGTGAAAAAAAAAATCATTGCCTTATAGTTCAGAAATTCTCTATGAGAGACATCAAGTTATCTTAAACCCTAAGTTAAAAGACATGCAACGCAAATCTATCACAGGAATATTTCATCACTACTGTGTTCAGCCTCAGAAGGCTCAAAACAACCTGAAGATGTTATTTTTGTTCATATAATAAACAGTTACTAGCATGGTCATATTTACAAATGTTCTAAGTTTCAGTTTAGGCTTTAAGTTTCAAATTAAAGTCCAGGTCACAGGGTGGAAAATAGTATTGTACTCATTTAAAAAATTTATAGCTCTTAGCTGGTTGTGTCTATTTTTTGGACTGAGGGCTTTTCAACCTAAACAGGCATTTCTGGCTTTATGTTTTCTATACATTATGTAGAAGTGATAAACCTTCCCCAAAATGTCACCGTCCTTATTAGGTTAACAGAAATCCTAACTGAAGAGAAGGGTGCGGATTACACCTGAGTAAGAAGACAGTTTGAGGACAGAGCACCAGATGAAAACTGGAAGGTGTGACCCTTCTGAGAGCACACGGTATCTCTCTGAGCATCTTAAGGGTGTCGATGAAGTAATAGGATACTTCAGCTGCCTGCATGGGCAAGCCTTTTGTAATGCTTAAAAGATAGGCTGTAAGCCATGAAAGGCAGATTTTTAGGTGAGCAGAGTAGAGGTTCTTAGACATCAGTGTGGCAGAAGGGAAAGTACATAAACTATGGAATTCTCCCCTAGAGAGTTAGCAATGTACCGAGATCTGCCAAAACAAAAACCAAGGAATGGCAACTTTTTTTTCTTTTTATAACCATTTTCAAGAAGTCCCTGTGTGGCCTGCAGAATAAGCAGCCCAGGAGTATCACAAATCTGTTTCTAGAAGTAATGTATGCAACTGTTAAAATTAGCTAGTGTGTTATTTTCGTGGTTCAACCCCAGCCAGCAGCCAGGCCACACACAGCCACTCACCCACTCCCCCCAGCAGGTTAGTGAAGAAAATCGGAAGGGTGAAAGTATGAAAAGTCATGGGTTAAGTTAAAGACTTAAGTTTAATAGGAGATGCAAGAGCTGTGCATGGAAGCAAAGCAAAGTAAAGCATTCATTCACTGCTTCCCACGGGCAGGGAGATGTTCAGCCAACCCCAGGACAACTGGGTTCTATCACATGTAATGGTGGCTTGGGAAGACAAATGCTAGTTGTGCTCCCCGCTTCCTTCTTCTTCCCCCAGCTTGTACTCTGAACATGACACCACGTAGTACAGAATCTCCTCTGTGGAGCAGTCAGTTTGTGGCCAGCTGTCCTGGCTGTATCTGCCCCCCAAACAAGCTTCATGTGCACCCTCAGCCTGCTCATCGGTGGGGTGATGTGAGAAGAGGCCTCGCCTTTCTGCAAGCGCTGCTCGGCAATAACAAAAATGTGCCTGAATTATCAACATTTATTTTAGCCCAAATCTAAACCACAGAGCCATACAAGATACTATGGGAGAAACTAACTTTCACCCAGCCAAAACCAACACAATTATTTAGTAGATCTCAGTCACCAGCCATGAGAAGAAGAAACCATTACGAAGTAAAGAAAGTAAGCAATTTAACTACTCACAATCACAACAACATTTAGCAATGGAAGTATAAAATATAAGGAGTCACAGAATTGCTAGCAAATACCTGGCTTTGCAGAATGCTTGATTTTTTACATTTTTTTCAAAGCATTTTGACCAAGATGGTAAACTTTACATTGGTATCTTTGTAAACAGGAGATTAAACTCAGAATTTATGTCTAACACAGGGAAGCCATTTGTTCCACATAGATTTATAATATACTCTTAACAACCAAACAAAACAATGAAAACCTAGTTGAGAAAGCAATATATTCAGCAAGGAAATCAGATAATCTTCATTTTTATACATTATATAAAAAACCCATATTTTATGAGAAGATGCCACATTCTGGTATCAGCTAGCATTGTTTGAAAATATGGGCTTATTCCAAAAACAATTCTCTGAAAAACATCTTTAAGTGATATCAAGTCTGAGCTGACAAATTACCTGGACTTCTTTACAGAAAAAAGTAATCACATAGATATATTTAATTCCTTTTTTCCACCCCTGCACCCCCAGTAAAATAAGTAATTAAATATTGAGATACTTTCTACAATCTTTCCTGAGCTGTTTTCCATTCTCATTCGTTAGATGAGATCCAAAAAATCAGTTTGGTATTGCAATGCTTAATGCTTCAGTGCCTAAAAGTAAAAATCCAAGGTGCTGATAAATTCGCCATACAGTGACTGAGAGGGAGATACAATTCTGAGTAGCAGCTTGTCTAAGAAGGAGGCAATACATCCAGGTGGCAAGAAATGCTAAGGAAAAAGAAATCCCAGAATTCTGTGCCTTGCCTGCCTGAAAGCTGAAGTTATGAAACTTCAGGACTCAGAACCTGAGGATACCACAGCATGTGGTGCTGACACACTTACCTGGGGAGACACTTCCTACTCATGGAGGTGATTAAGCCAGAAATTTGCTGTTTTGTTAATGATGCCACAAGTTAATTCTCAGCCAGATCAGTCCCTCAAACTGGCCAACTGTTTAGCTTGGCTAGAATTCATTCTGGCAAATAAGACTTTGGACAGCAAGTTGAGCAAAGGCTTACAGAAACCAAGGAACTGCAGCTTAAGGATATATAAAGGTGCAGCTAAGGGCAGCTAAAGCTGAATGCTGCTAACAGGCACAACAGCTCTCCTCTTGGCCTCGGGGTGTTTACTCCTTCCTTTGCTTTAGCAATGGTTCTTCCTTTGCACTTCAGTCTCCCGGGTCAGGGAGTTGAAGTGATTTAAACCAACATTATAGGGGGAGGAAAGTTGCATTCCCATCACATCATCCCACTGTCTCTGCATCCCCTTACTGTGCAAAACACTGAGGAGGGCAACGGGAGTCAGAGGAGTGAGGCAAGGGCAGGACATAGAGAGAGCAAAGAGGAGACAGGCTGGACTTGCTGCTGGAATGTCAGAACTGTTTGAGGTAGAGCTTAGATCACACCAGCTGTTAACAGCAAAAACCAAAGTCAAGAATTTCAACACCGACACAGAGATCATTGTTTTCTCCTGAAAGTGTAAAATGATGTAAGTAAAGGCTGGTAGTTTTATCTTTAGCACAGCAATCTAGCTATTTGAACATTTTCTTTGTCTTTGGAAAATGCTGGTTGTGTTGTCTTTTCAGGGAGGGGGGTATTTTGGTGTTACATCACATAGGAAACACGATTGTGAAACATGTTGGGAGTATTTTGGTTTTGTAGGTCGATGAATATGTCTATAGAAAGCATTCTCTTTTTCATCACAGGGTAAATGAGGTAAATGCAAAATCATGCGGGAGACAGAAATTAGGTGTTTTAAAATATATACACAGTTAATTCTGTAAATACAAACCCTCTTTCTATAAAATTATTTCACTTCGTATTGCTGTCTGTAATGTTTTAATGCGTTTTCTGCCTAAAAATACAATCTGTCCCAACACAAGAGCAGATACATTTAAATATTTTTTTTTTCACTCTGTCCACTCCATGGAGTATAGCTATGACCTTATCTTCCTCTTCTTTGGACTCTCACTTTAGTCTGGGTACACAAATCTCTGAATAGTGAGCACAAAATAGCATCTCTTTCTTTACTTTTCCTCAGTTTCAGAACTTAATATGCAACATTAGTTAGCCCTAAAAGGTTTCTCCAGTTTTAAGGCATTCAGTCCATTGCCTACTTATTGTTAAGAGTCTTTATAGACATCCAAGAGCTAACAAATGCAAAATAAAAGAACCTGTTTTTCATGTTGCCAGAGGAAAACTTCAGACCAAAGGAAAAGCATGAAAAGAAATATTTGTTCAAGACTCTCTAAATGTCTCTGAGGATGTGATTTCTAGTAATTGATTTCTAGTTATGGCATTTCCTGTATTTTCACACACATCCCTCAGCTGAAACATTTTGTGTGTAAATAAAGTGACAGTGTGTAGTCATCGCTAATGCTTTAATCATGTTATGCAGATACTGAAGTCACAGATACTACAATTTCTTGTTCTACCCCTTCAGAAGAAGATGAAGCAGAGTAGAAACAAAAATTGAACATTAATTAAATAAGTCCTGTTTTCTTTTTTGCATCTCTCATGTCTCTAAATGTGGTTGCAGGAAAATAATCATGTTCAGGAAGCCTAAATGTCACTTATTAAAATATCTTTTGTTCTTAGTTCCCGTTTTTGGCAAAATCAAAAGAAGAATTTAGGCACTCAAAGTGAAATTTTTGTGCTTACATGTGCTTTGACTGCTTACATTTGTTTTAAGCAACATCTGCNTAAAGCTAGTATTTATTCAGAGATGGAAATTCTGAGTGAAGAGAAGAATTTGTCCTGAGGGTTTATGCAGCACAGAAGTGGGTGTAAATGATCTCATTCTTATCTTCTCCAAATTTGCCCAGTAATTTGAATTCCTTCTAGACCACTGAATGAGGATATCTTAATACCAAATTATTCCTGTAGCTGGCATGACTAGTTTCCTAGCTGCTTTTATTCACGAGATCAGACTTTTCCTAAGTTGTTCCCTAATAAAGTATAAGTTTGCACAATTACAAAACCAGAATAGAACACTCTCTCTAATTCTGTCTCCTAACGCTAAACATTCTACAGTGACCATAAAGGAAATAAAGTAGCAAAAGTTTTCTAATTAAATCCAGTTGAAACTGGTTGTGTTCAAAGCATCAATTTTGTATATATTTAAGATTTGTCTCTTTACAAATTTTTAAATGCGCAAGCCCAATTCTGTGGTTTATTAATTGCATGTACTACTCCAAGCCTTTTCTTTTGTGACTTCAGATCCAAACAGACCCATTTTTTTCCTTCATCAAATACCTGTGTTGCTGTAAACTTACTAACAGGGTGAGGAGACACTTTTAATAGTGATTGAATTACAGCAATATTGATATCTGGAATGGAAGAAGTAATGCACCACTGTCCTGCAAGATCCGAGCGCTACGTCACTAATACCTTTGCCTTGATATTCTTCATATGTCACATTTTGCAGTTTCCAAAAGAAAAGCAACTGTGTGGCTGTGTGAGAATTTCACTTCCAGCAGAAATACATCCCCTGTGGGGTACACCCTAGTGCCCAAGTCTGCCCTGCTGGAATTCAAGACAGAGACTGGAGTAGACTTGAGCCTACTCTGTGATCTTTAAAGAACGTTACACTCACTTCAGCAAAATATAAATAAGTCTGGTAGCTGAAGATAGTTTTGATCCCCCTTACTATTAGCTGGCTTATGTTTTTTGTCTGCAGTATGCTGCTGCCCAAATTACACCCTGTTATATCTTTCAAGGTAATGACCTCAACACAACAATTCAATCATATGTCAACACAATGAGAAATCTGTGTGTATTGAGGCCTTGCTGCACAAGACCTTGTCCAGTGAAATTTTGGATATCTTCACTGATAGGCACTCCACAACCTCTCTGGTCCCCATTTCAAAGTCTACCACTATCACATTAAAAAAAAAAAACTCATACAAAGTCCCTTGTTCCAGCTTGTGTCCATTGCCCTTTGTCCTTCCACTGGGCGCCTCTGAGAAGAGAATGCACCCGTCTTCTCTACACTGTCCCACAGGTGACATATTTCAAGATAGCTGTAAGATCTGCCTCTTTCTTTCCTCTTTTGAAAGCAGAACTGCCCCAGTTCTCTCCTTATGTTTCAGATGTGCTCCAGCCCCATGATCAGCTTCAGCTCTCTGCAGGACTTCTCCAGCGTGCCGATGTCTTTCTTGCACCTGGGAATGCGAGGCTGGGTGCTGCAGTCTGGCTGAGGTATAACTAGTGCAAATAAAGGGGAATTACAGGCTCCTTTGACCTACTGTCTACTCTCTAAAACTCATCTTGTTAATGTTGTTGGCCTCCTGCAAGGGCACTCTAACATACCTTGTGAAAATATGCTGCTCCTAACAGAGATAAAGGTGCCTATGATACTGACACTGAGTTACAAGGCCAGTAACAGCAAAGCTTCTGTTTGGACTGTACACTTCAATTTTATCATCAGGCCTCTCTTACTTTGATTTAGAAAAAACCAGTTATGGATGTCTTATTCTTTACCACCCACCTTAGGAGACATTCTCCACTCAAGATGGCAACTTAGTTCTTACTCCCTACGGGAAAAATAATACAAATAGTATTTGATCTCAAAGAATAAAGACTGTTTTAGGAAGAACTGGTTCAAGGGAAGAGATGTAATGAGAAAGAACAAGAAGAAGTAATGACATGGGAAGAAAGAAAGAGTTACTAATGAAAGGGCAAAATGGGAAATGGAAGGGGAAAGGGCAAGAGAATTATTGTAGAGGTGAAAGCTGGGAAGAAATAGTCTTTAGTCTTTAAAAGCATCTGGAAAGTCTGGCAATACTAGCAAAGGCCTCTTCTCAAGCTCCAGAGCCTACTGCAAAAACAGACCCTGCTGACCTCCTCTTTCAAACCCTTTTAAAGTTCTAAACACTATAAAATCTATCCTAGTGTTTCAAATAAACTCAGTGACTGCTTGCAGTGCGTGAATCCTTGATCAGTCTTTTGGCTCTGCATAATCAACTTTCCACAGTACACTGAGACTCTGGCATTGCTTCTCAGCAGCCAGTGCCAGCAGCAACCTGAGTTTCAATGATTTTAACTTTGGAAGGATTAAGAATTTAAATCTAAGTTCAGTTACTTGTTTGGCCTAAAGAGACATTCTATGCTTCAAATTTATTTTTTAACAAAATCACTCAACAAGTCTTGCAGTTGTTCCTAAAACAGTTGATTTTCTGTTAATTTTGCTTTTCAGCTTCCAAGCTTTGTATTCAAACTACCCTCCTATTTTTTAGCCATTTGCCCCAACAGGATCAAACAGGGCATTTTTGTGTAATGAACTCCTTTCTCCATGACCACAGCTTTCACTCTGGACAGCAAAAACGTTGCAAATTGGGCTTTATTTATTTATTGTATTTGTTATATAACACCCATCCCCATGTATCTGGCTGCCCTACAAAAGTTAAAGGCAAGAATAAATAAAATAAGGCCATACCCAGTGGCCAGAGAGAAGCAGCTGTTCTGCCAAGAGAAGAGCCAAGAAAAAACAACTCTGAGAAAAGGAGTTGTTGAGAAAATCAAGATAAAATGATCAAAGATGCACCATCCAGAAAGGTCAGCAGAGTTTATTATTGAGGCTTTCACATGTCCAGTCTGCTTAATTGCCTTTTGTAAGCATTATACAGTCAGCCCTGGAGGCTAATGCAGGTGGAATTGGTGTGCAAACCTATCAATGGAACAAAAAAATGCTCAGCAGCTGCCCCAAAGCCACAGCAGTGTGAAAAAAAAAAAAAAAAAAAGGGCAGTCAACTGTAACAGCTTAACAAAGATGAGGACACATTACATTCATTTGCTAGAGTTATCATCATAAACAGTTATGTAAAAGTTACTGTGTTTACATAGCAGAAACCAACCAAAAGGAAATAAAATTATCTTTATTACTAAAAGGGAAAGACAATATCACAAGTACTGAAGAAAAGTACTTTTTTCCATAGTACAACAAAGATATCAAAATTCCAAAAACGGAAAAAAAAAAATATTAGCACTTTATTTATCTCCCACCCTGAATCTCTTATAGAACTACAAGTAAACTACACTTAAAAGATGTCTCTCCACAAAACAGTAGGGGAGTGTTCTCTGTTCTATTTTTTTAACATAGCGGAATACAGAAAACAGATAAATTTTGAACCCTAGCAGTACAGCCATATGATTCTGAATTCCTGCACAGTACAAATGTCAGCCAGATCCCCCCAGCTTTTTAGTCAGTGTGACTATATGAAGATATTGAGTCCTGTCTGGAAGACATACAGACAGGATCAGTTTACATCTCAGCCCAACTATGTCATTTGTACCACTGGGCAGGCAGTGAGATTGTTCTGCTCTCTTGCTGTTGCTTTTTCCACATGTTCCCTGCTGAGCTGGCATACCCCCTTAGAGATACCTGCTTGTACGAGGATATATTTTGGGGCACACATGGGCTGTGTGTCCTTTCTGGCTGCAGCTGTGCCAGCTCACACTGCTACAACTCCTGTTTGTCCTTGGCTACTCTCTGGTCCACCCCTTGCAGTGTTTGCCACACTTTCTCTCTTGCCAGTGGGGCTTTCCTGCAACTACCTCCTAAAACATTTGAGGGAAATTGAGTCAAATTCACAGGATTCACTGGGAAACTTACATGTATGTCTAGTCCAAATAATAAATCCTAACAATTCAAAGCATATGCCCAGTTTAATTTACAGTAATTGAAGCTAATATAGTAATGACACCATAAATAATACCTGTTGCTGTAAGAACCTTATATCTCTTATTTTTTTCTTTTATGACCAAAATCCTAGATTAAAACAATTAAAACCCCCTTTATCATAATAACTGTGGTTTGAAAAGCCTGCCTCTTAAAATTGCAATAAATAACCAGACATATTTTTATCTTCCACAAAATCCCCCTGGTAAGGCCTCAACCCCTGGTAAGGCCTCAACCTCCTGGCAAATTTCCAGCTATAAAGATTTTGTGGCTGTTTCCCCTCCCTGTATTCCTTTTAAAGGTACTTCTTCCCCAATCTCCAGACTCAGAAGAAGAGACAGAGAGTGCACTCTGTACCAGTGTTACAGCAGAGCCAATTCCCCAACAAACTGATCTGTTTGGTACAACCTACTTTATTCTATGTCTTTTCAGAGAGAAAACCCTTCAGGGCACAGTCTGTCTTTTTTCTGTGGTTAAATGACACAAAAGGCCCAACCTGCCCTGGGGACCTGGGTGATATCTGGATTCTTTGAGATGCTTTATCTCCCTTCATTATCAGGCCATCCCAACCAGATATCATCAGGCTGGGCTTAGTCTGCTGAGGCTCTTCAACATTTGTCATCAGACGTTAAATCCATATAAAAATGAAGGGACATTTCTTCTATTTCCTTTGAAAGAACTCTCCTTGTCCTTAGTCTCCCACAATGTCAGCCTCAGCACAACGAAGCCATGGCCAAACCTGGGCAGAGTTTAGCACACACAGGATCCTGTAGTTGTTTGCAGCCCAGTGTAAGCTGGCCCCATAGTCAGAAACCGAACCTCCCACTATACAGAGTCAAATGTGGATTTTTTTGAACACACAGCAGCTGGAGATGCCCTGGTCATGGCGATAAGTACCTGGAACACAAATTGCTGTGAGCACTCTGACTCCGCTGCCCATGCAGAGTTACGAAATCGCCATGCAAATGCAGAGTGTTTTCTAAACTGCTCATCACACTAGGACCAAACCAAACATGCACAGAGACTGAATTACCTCTTGTACATGAAGAAAATATTGCTTTTGATTGCAGGATTGAGGTTTTTGGCAGGGTACCAGGGAGCTCCCAGTGTGGCTGCCTGTATGACCCAGGATTGTATATGGCCAGAGGGCAAACATAGGATTCCTGCTGTGCCAACATATCAACCTTTGTAAACATAAATATGGAATGAAAAATAAGAAGCAGCAAGACCATATCATGCCATAGGTGAGTGCTGTATTTATTATTCTAGTGCAAATGCTCTGAATAAAAAGATCTTTGTGTGGGTTCCATTGCCTTTCCCCTCAAAAATAAGGAACTTCTAAACCCAGAACAGCTAATGGGAATATTTTTTTTTTTTTTGAACTTGAAAAAAGATCCTAGAAGGGGAAACCTAGTTTAAAAATGTCTATTTTTTTTTCTTACTACTTTTCAGTTTTTATTTTCATATATTACAGTGTATGTCAAATCATTGCCAGTTATCAAAGTGTATCTGAAGTGTATCCTTGTAATGCAATGTTCAAGGAAAACAGCTCTCCCTGACCCTTCAGTCACCAGCTACCTGCCACTGAGAAGGCTGCATTCTGTAGGAATATAATTTCACATAAAACCTGTGTGGCAAAAGAAATTATCATAATTTGAACTGTCTGTTTTCACTGTAATAATGCTCAAAATTAATAATTACTAAAAGTAATTAGAACTTCAATTTGAAACAGATATGAGGAAAAGAGATATTTTTCTAAAGTTGTTTTGATTGTCTTGTTTTTAAATTTTGATAGAAGATATCATAATGATGAGAAATACTGGGATATTTGTTTCAATCCAGTTTCACTCTTTCAGCTAACTTACACCTAAGTTTTACATGAAATTTCTTCATAATAGCCCTAGGAAGAAATTAGTAAATAGCTCTTACTGAAAGCTGTGTGAAATGTAATGGTTTTTTCTCCGAGTTTGCTCAGAGGATACACATTTTTCTGAAAACAAAACAGCAGATTTCTGTACTTCATCTGAATCTCAACTCTCACATTCTCATGTGCTTAGAAACTCAACTTTTTACTCTTCATTCACAAAGAATCCACAGACACCACCGGAATGAGAGCTGTGCCAGTGGTAAGGCAGCTTCAAGATCAAAGTGCAGATTTATCAAGAATACAATGAAGAGTAGGAAAACAAAACCACTTTAACTATGCAGAGTCATTGTAGATTCATACCAAGAAGGTTTCACTCATTACCACATTTGTGAGCAAAAGGGACAGGCAAGCATAAAAAGGAAAGTCAGAATGACATTAATGAGGTTGCAAAAATGCAGCTGAGAGATCTCTCCCTCAAGTTTCACATGTGTGTAATATAATCAGTGATGGATTAACATGCTGGAAGTGAGAGGTTTGGAAGCTTTTCTGAATTCAGGAGAATGTTAATTTAAAAGTGGTGCTCTAGCTATTCTGAACAGTCTCTCCAAAATGTTATGGGAGTATCTATGGCAAAAGTACTGCAATATTAAACTTTCCTAATAACAACCTTGTTTTGCCCTTCTTAGAGTTTACAGTGTCAAAATTCAGGAATACCTACAGGGAGAAGCTCATGTTTTCCTGTGTGCAAGACTCTTCTTCAAATATATTACAGAATGCTATACTGAGAGCCTCAAAACACTGTAAACAACATTTTCCAAGTGTCATGAACCAGTCAATTTAAGTAAATAAACCAGTGTCAGTAAAACCAGAGAAACAGTATATAAGTGTGATACTAGTGCATTTATTCTTTGATGATTCCTTTTAAGATTTTTCTGCTACAAATCCAGAATTTTTCTATTTGCATAATCACTGACCAGTTTTGTGGTTTACTCAGAGCTCCTGTGATTCAAAAATGAGGGCAAGTACTGACTTCCACATGCTTGAATATAGAAAAAGAGTCCTTACATACATTGTTAGGAAAGGAAAAAGCCATGTTAGTAGGGGCAAGGCTCTTTTTTGATTGATTGTTTTGGAACAAACTCAGGAATAGAAGGGTATTATTAGTATTGCAATGCTGGCAGGACATAACCTCCTCAGGTCTGGCTGCTATCATTAATTCCAAGTAAAACTGTGTCTGCTTTCTCTGCCCTGTGGTAGAACTAACATTCCTGTCCAGAGAGTGAAAGGCTTCAAAGACCTTAGCATGAGAAGAATAGTTTTAAGATTAACACATATAGGTTCTTTGAATATTGAAGTCAAGGTTTAGACTCGCAAAACATTGCGCTCACTCTGTCAGCATCCAGATTTCACTGATGTTTCATTCAGGACATTTTTGAATTACTGATAGCAGGAAGAAGGGGCAAGTAAACATGCAGAGCCATCCTTTGCTTCACTGGAAATATTTGTATATCCTATG
>VZTR01007682.1:18532-28796 GCA_013400775.1 Chaetops frenatus | reverse complement strand
GATCCTGCTGTGATTTGGTCCAAGTTACAAAGCAACACGGAGTTTTGAAATAGGAACCTTCCTAACAATTTATAGATGACTTTGCAGCCCAGGTTATATCCCAGTTATCTCAATGGTTGGTCAAAGATTCATTCAAAAGCCACACATAGCTCTTAAAACAAAATTACTAAATTTGCAGGCTCATAAAAGACAAATACAGATGTCAGGAAGGTTCTCTCTTCTGTAGACATTTTCTGGCAATTAATGTGATTAAAGGGCCACCTACAGAATATTCATGAAGATTAAACTCTTTTTGAAAGATCTTTTCTTAAGAGATGCCCAAAGAAATTGGTGGATACCTTAATATGTTTTCTCAGACTGAAGAATATCCTGTGAACAAGACTGAAATCATCTGCTTAGCAGAATTTTCCCAGGATCCTCCACAGTGATAATTTCTCAAAACATTGAGCTTTCAACACAAAGATGCTGACTTATACTAATGCCAAGTAAAACCATAAACTTTTATCTGCATATGATCTTAATATTAGAGTGTAGAAATATGTTGATTCATCTCTAGTAGAAAAACGGATAATTTCTGCTATTTTTATGATGTTTAAAAATTACCCCTGAACCTTCTAAATCAGAGTTAAGTTGGCACCTGGTGGGATTCATAATTAAATATTCAAACATAACTGAAATATTATGTTTATCTTGCTATTAAAAAAAAAAGAAAAAATGAAAAGAAAAAAGAGAGACAGAAATTATCTTGCTGTTTGAAGACTGCTATTTATTCTGGGTGCTAAGACCTCATCTAGAAGTGATGTATGAGTACCCTGTTGTATTGTACTGTGTTATAAAGTACCAGAATGAAGAGAATAGTTCTGAGGTGGTGGGTGTGGGAGGGGCCATGCCCTACAGCAGGAACTGAATATGTTCCTTCTCCAGGGCCCTTGTGTGAGGCTCTCAGGGAATGAATAGGACTGCAAATTGCTCCTGGAGTGCTTAGGAATCCAGAGCTGAAACCTCCCTCTGAAAAGCAGTTTACTAGTAAATTTTGGAAACTTGGTAATTCAGGAGGAAGCTAAAAGATTTCTTGTGTTCCTCTTCTGAGAGTTTTTTTTTACTGTAAAGTACATAATCACAATAGCAAGAGAGGGTAATTTAAGGGCTGCAACACACAGGTAATTTATGAAAAGAGATGTGATTGGTCCTTTTACATGTACCAATGCGGCTTCAGAGGAAAAACTTCAGAAAACAATCTGGCACAGTAGGAAATATATATTCTGAGTTTATTTTTACTTTTCAAACTTGTCTGGAAATTTATGAGGTTAGTTTGTGTTTTCTTGAAGAAATTTGAGAAAACCAATATTTGGAATGGGAAGAAGACCTGTGATAATTAACCTGCATTAGCTACGAGAGTCTAGTAGGAAAAGATAACATTTAGGGTGAAAAAAAAGCACTTCAAAAAGCTGTTAAAATTAAGGAAAAACCCTTCAATAACAAGAATCAGCAGAGACCTAATGAAGAAGGATGAAGAGTGTTGAAATATTTTCTGTGAATACTATGTCTAAAGTGTCCTTATACAAGAATCCAAATGAAAGCAAAATTATTGGTGATGGAACCTAGATGACATCTGTCCTGGATTACTGGGCAAAATGAATTTCCAGGATTACCTAGATATTCCCATTTAATACAGTCTCTATTAAAACATCCATCTGAAACACGAAAAATGTAATTAATGACCCCCACACTATGTTGTCATTTTTGAGGCATTGAGGAGCTTTTACTAAATATCTGCTAAATATTTTTAATGTGAATGAATAAAAGTTCTGTGATAGGCAGAGGGCTGCCCTTTCACCATCACTGGTCCCACAGAGCAGGAACTTGTCCGTGGAAGATAACCCTCACTGTTAGAGAGGGTTCCTGGAGCTTCTGGCAATGAAAGTGAAATATAGTAAGGGTTATGCCACATATCTATTTAAAGCATAACTCTGTAGTAGATTGTTGTACAATTCACAGCAGTGAAATTAGTGGGAAGGGAAATTAGTAGAATTTTACACTTATTTTACATCCCATTAGGAAATCCCTTAGGTATCAGGAAAGAAAGGAATGAAGCTCCTCACACATCCCTGATAAAACAGGGGAAATAGAAAGTTAAAAATTTTAACCTGAGACAAAGGATATTTGATTTTCAAGGTATTTACATAGGTCCATCAAAGCAAAATGTTATCATGCAGTTAAACAATATTTTAACTGTTTATGTTTTTTGTGCAAACAGGAGTTCTGAGTCTCATTTGTTAGTGAACCACTGTAGACTTTAATAGCCTGTGATTTTAAAAAGTTCTCATAACTTACTTTAAACTGTTTGAATACAGCATGACAAAAGCAAATGAATGTGATAATCTCAATTCATTCATCTCTCATTTTATTCTCCTGTTTTGTTTCATTGAATCACTGGAACTCACTCTTTAATAATTTATCAGGAATCTGATCAAAGAATTAAATGCTCTCATATTCCTTACGCTAGAGGAAGCCAGGAGTAACAAATACTATATAAGAAATGTTCAGATTGTAGAAAAAATACTGTTTTAATGATACTTTTCCCAAAATGACCTCTTCTCATAGGTGGTGTGTTTTTAATGTTTTGTCTAAACCAAAATCACTGGGTAATTCTACAAAGACATTTATAATGATTTTACAGAATTAATGAATCATCAGGAAAATAATATCAAAGCGCAGCTGACTGGGTTCCTATTCAGCACTTCTGAATTACTGCTCGTTGAGCAAAGCAATCACTGGACAATGGGGGTTTTGCCTGAGCAAAATGTGAGTCAGGGGACCTGGACTCACATTGTCTTCACTGGGAGTTTTGCCTGCATATGGAGTGAGCTGAGACTTCTGGTGAATGGGAACCATTCATGGAGTGGCTGAGCAAAGCAACCAGTACATCACCATTCTGAAGTTAACACTAGGTGGTAGACATAACTGGAAGAAATACAGACATTTTTGGAGCCATGTGAAAGGCTTGTATAAAGCAGCATTTCAAATGCATTGTCTCTTATTTCCCCTTATTTTGGCCTAAATGTTTTTGTTTTGAAAGGTATCTGGCTGTTCACTCCGACATTCCCTTTGGTTTAACAAATTAATTAAAATAATTTCCTTTCTGCATGCAGCCTGTAGGCGGAAGAGACACCTCTGTTTGGAAGGGGAGAGTTGACATCCTTGCAGTTTAAAAGGGAAATCTGTGACACTGTCCATACCCTCTATCATTATTCAGTTGGAGGAGGGGGAGATTTCTAGCTAGCCAGTTTCCAGCATGCAGCTATGTAAGGGCATATCCCCTGTCTGTAGAGGCACCTCAGGCTACAAGTTCGTGGTACAAACTCCTCCACGGATCCACCTCAGGATGAGTGAGACCTTCAATCCATCCCCCAAACCCCTGAGGGCTGGTACAAGAACAGAAGTAATAGCTAAAGGTGAAAAAGAAGATAGAGTAAACTAACAAAAAAGAACAAGATGGCAGGACCGAAAAAAAAAAAAAAAAAAAGGGAGAAAATAATGAGAGAGAACAGAGAGAAAAGGAATATTACAAACTACCCAAAGAAAGCTCATAAAATAAGGAATGGTTTGGATTAGGTGTCCAAGAATCAAATAGGGCCAAGGTCTAACTTTCCCTCAAAACTTGGACTCATTGATTCCAATTAAAACAAGACCTGTTCCGCGTCATTTTTCTCTGACTCGGAGGAAACTGGTGGGCTAAGGAGTAAAAATGGAGACAAAATTAGTGGAAGTAAAGGGAGAGAGAGAGCAGTGAACCTGCAAAACCCTGCATGGGGAGTAATTGCTTTACCAAGGAGAAGAGGGCAAGGGGGGACAAGGATTAAATTAACTTGTCTTGGGGTAGAAGTTCAGAATGGAGCAGAATGGGTGAAGTAACTGACAGTGTGAAAATAAATCTGATACATAGTATGTACTGAATCTGTAAATGAAGGATAGAATGCTATATTTTAGGAGAGATATTTGATTTACATCTTTCTTTTTATGATTTCTGGTCTGAATGAAAACACTACTGTTGGTTTTCTTTCTATAGATGCATTTATAATATATGTCAGAAAAGCTTTCATTGTATGCCACAGAAATCTAAATAAAAACAATGTACAGTGTATCAATCCTTTGTCTTGTTACAGAAAGACAGCATTAAAATGTGAAGTCAATGTATCTTTTTTGTGATTGTAATTAACATTTATTTACAATAACCTCAATTTATTTGTACAACAATAATATTTGTATCCTCTCAGAAGCTGAGTGAAGAAATGAGTGCTGACAGAACAAACTGAGGTAATATATCACACCAGTGATATGCCATCTTTCCTTTGAAACATATTTGTTCACACTATCTAATCCTTAATTTTTCTATATATGTTATGACAGGCATTTGATCACATTTCAAGAAGAACAATGACTAATAAATATTAAAGGACTGTTCTGTTTTAAGCAAATTGCTGATTACCAATGAGTTCTGTGAACTCTGGATCCCAACAGAGAATGGAATTTCAGAATGAAAAACACAGCAAGAAAATAAATGCTGACCACCACACAGCCTGAGTGTCTGGATGCCAGAGATACTATGAAACAGATATTTTCAGATCTTCCATAGTATACTAAACAGAGATTCTCCAAAAGAACCCAATTACTTTAAATCTTCCTAGCCTATGTGGACTAAAGACATAGAAGCAATACAGACTTTCTGCCACTTTGTTTTGCAAACCTGATTCTGCTTTTTTCCTTTGCTCAAAATTTGCATGTTTTCTCAGAGCCTGTTTCTTTCTCACAATAAACAATGCAAAGCTCTCCTGCCAAAAAAATGTCCAAATGCTAAACAGTTGCTATTATAGTCATTATTATAGCAGCAACTTTGAGCTGTGTTCTCTTAAATTATAATTATTTTTACAAAAGATTTTTTTTGTATCTTGATTGCAGTAATTATGATTCCATAGTAGTAAATATCTATTTAAAAAGTTACGTTAGCTTACTGCTCCAGATAAATTAGTTTCCCTAAATGAACTTCATACTAATGAGGGGTTTTCTCCACATTTATCTTACTTGTTATGCTAACAACAATCTAGGGTGTATTAAACAGCTGATAAATTATTGTTTCATTATAAAAATAACTACCAACAAAGATGTCAAATGAAAAGCAATGTTTTTTATAAAAGTGCTTCATGCAGAAAATGTCATGTTCTAATTTAGGAATGTCCATTTCTCTTTAGTTTTGTTTCTCACCTATCTGCCTCTGCTTTGTAAGGACAAAATGTCAGGAAAAAGAAAAAAGCAGCAGAAAAGGAAAAAATAATCTGAGACCCAACATGTGCTAGTGATAAGCCTGTACCTTGTTTAAAGAATATCCAATGTGAAAAACAACACAAGATCCAAGAAATGGGCTTCTTCAACAAGGTCTGAGAATTAAGACAGAAAGCAATTCATCCAGTGGGACACCCCAAAATGGTGCTCTTATCCCAAACCAGGACCCATGTGGGACCACTGCTCTGTTGCCGCTGTGACAGGCAGGGATTGGAGGTCGTGGTTTGAGGTACCCATGGCAGTGTGTACTCTCTGCTGGAGCATCCCCAGGGCACTCTCAGTAGCTCTGTCGATCCACAGGTTACTGGAGTTCAGCAGCTGATCAGAAAAAGAGGTTTAAAAAAAAAAAAAAAAAAAAAAAAAAAAGGGAAAAAAGAACCCGGGAAGAGGAAACCAAGAGGGACCTGAGCGACAGGGGGTAGCAAATTTCTGGCTCCAGTGCCATGCTCTTTTGTAACTAGCCACAACGCTGTATCAACTTTCCAAGCGAGCCTGTTCCTCCCTCCGCACCCATCCCAGTGGTTGCCATTGGCTGTGGGAAAGGCGCTGGAGCCACAGTGTGCAGCCGTTTGCATCTGAAACGCTACCGGCCGCCAACGAGATCCCTTCAGATTTCTGGCAATGACACAGTCCCATCCTATCCCCAACCCTTCCTGGACAACCTTGCCCATCCTTCGGTGAGAATCGTCCCATTGTACCTACAGGCATTCACACCCTTGATAAGACAGTCAGGGGAAAAGTTCGCGAGCCACATCCTCTGCTGGTCTAACTTCACCTCCCTTCCCCCTTTTCCCAAGAGTGAGCGCTGATCTGACGCCCTGTGTTGAAAAGAAACAAGGTTGTCTATTCAGCTGCAGTCAGACATACAGTGTGTGTTGAGGCCCAGACAGCCCATGATGCTGAGTGGAGAGGTTCGTGTTTCTCTGCTGGGTTCGTGTTTCTCTGCTGGGAATTTTCACAGAGCAGAAAAGGAATGCAGCCCTTTTTGTGTGCAACTTCCTACTGACTACTGACAGAGCTCAAAAGCGTAAAATCACATTTATGCTCACGGCACAAGACCTCAAAATGCAGGAATAAAAATGACCAGGAGGATTTGTTGGCTGGCTTGAGTGAGCAATGTTAAGACTGTAATGGGACACAAAATAGAAACACAGAAACAGATCACTGAATAATCAAAGTCGTGCTGATTAGATTGGCCTGTACTACAAGTCATTCATCCTAATCTTATGCAAAAAACTTTGGTTTTGGTATATTTTTTGACAGAATAGTAACATTTTCTAAAATAATTTAATCATTACCATCAACAGAACATTCCAACACTGTTTTTTGGGGTTCTTTGATGAATGAACTTGACCAATGGTTTACAACATATCAAAGATAAAATGAAATTCAGCATAACCTGTAGAGGAAGTTTCCTCTAGAAGTGAACAAGACATGCTTGATTAATTTCATGGAGTGATCTTAAAAAGTGTGAGCTGGATTCTTTTAGGAGAAGCAAATCCAGATCATACAGTCTAAGCACTAAAATGTGTTTGGGGCACAAAACAAGGTTAGAAGCAATTCAGTGTAGCACTCCTAATGTGCAGATTCTGCAAACATTGTACTCAGAATCAGCTATGGATCTGCAGATCTTTTCCCACAGCTCTTCATACTTGCTAACAGAACATAGCCTATGTTCTTTTTGATGATTGTAGTGCACACACTGGTCAAATTTGGCTGCCTCATATTTGGCTGGCCAAAATGGAGGTATTCATCAAATTTCCCTTTGATATTTGAAAAGAAACAAACACTAAACCTCAATTTGTCCTATTCATCTTAGCATGCTCAAAAGAGCAAGAGCCAACCAAGTATCTCAGAAAGAAAACCCTGCCATCATCCTGTGGAAATATTCAGGAGCCTAAGGCTTAACTCTGCCAAATATTTGCTAACTTGTGTGGATAAAATTCGACCTCTTAGAGACTGAGCTTCATCACTGATAACAGTGTATAATGGTAATAAACAGTTCTAAGCTGGATTGGAGCTTGAAAGGGAGTCATATATTTTCTTATTTTGCCCAACTTAATTGAAGTCTGGGACATGCTGGCATGCCATTTACTGCGAATAAACATATTCTTTCGCAAAAATTTTACTCCAGTTTTACCATTGTGTTATCAACAGTATTTCAGCGAGCTCCTAACTAAATCTCCAACACTTCAGATATTCAGCCAGTATTAATTTATACTACTGACTTACTCATGTGAAACCTGTGTTACTTTAAATGTTGAAGTTTATTTCAGCTGGGATCCATGCAGTCTTATACCATGCTTATTGCTGTCTGGGAAATTAAAGGATTGTACAATTTGTTGCTTCATTTCCACTTTTTGGGTTTGCTGCAACTGGCTTCCCTGGGTTTTTGTTTGATAGCTCTTGTCAGCTGAAAATAACAATACTTTGTGTTGGAACAGCAGCTTCCACTCTAATACCTTTACTTATTTTACAAAGGCACTGAGATACTGTGCAAAGAACATTTACTGCCCAGCTTTGTCAGCCACAACAAACAGGGCTTGGTTTTGCCACAACACATGGTTTCAGCTGGCTGAACCCACGCTGCTTGGGAGGGCGAGGTCCGAGTCATAACCAGTCCGTGCCCTCTACTTGCACTTCACTGCTTTGCAGGCCACCTGGGGCATTATCAAAGAAGGGCTGAAGCTGGAACCCAAAGCACAGATTAGAGTGCTGAGCTAGTATGTCAACACAGACAGGCTCATCCAGGCCTTAGGTCATTCCTTGCCAATTTTTATGAAAAAAACCTACCACCCTGAAGTATGTAGAAATTATTTCATCTGTGTAAAATCTAGTGGTTGCACTGATGGCTGCCGCCTTGTGTTACTCGACAAAATGTAACAATGTTTTGTATATTCTTTGCCTTGGCTGTTTCAATCTAAAGTCTACAACATGCCTAACTTCTAAATTGCTCTTCCTAGAAACTAACACTACTGAAAATGCTACAGGTAGAAGAACATCACCAACAACATTTTAAATTTGTCCTGGTCCCAGTATTAAATACTGCATACTAAATTTGTTTAATTTATTGTATATATAAAGGGAAATTCCAGTGCATTTTAACTATATCTTTTGCAGGGTGACACCATGATATGAACTTATTTGACTCTCTTTTTTTGCTATCCAGGGATATCTAAAATAAGTGTGGTTTCATTATATAAAGGATAATACTCTTGAAAGTTAAAATCAATAAAATAAATGAATGTCAGGAGATGAAGGAGAGAGGAAAAAAAGATAGAAAATTTTCATTTTCTGTCATGACAGAAAATTTTCATTTGCCATAAAAGCTCTTAATATTCTGTTTTTCTTAGAACTGTGTAATAATATCTTTTGTTTGCCGAGAAATAACAAAAGTATCACTGCTGAAGTTAAACTGAGCTGTCCAGTTGATTCTTGTTTATTTGTATTTTGTCTCAATGGATAGTTAATTCTCTCACAGGATTATCCTGATTTCTCATGGACTCCAGTAGTAATGAAAGCATTAAATGATGACATACTTTTGGATCACCTCACTTGTGGCCTGACCCTGTCCCATTAAGTCAAGTGGATCATTACTATTCATATGAGCAGAGGGCAGAACTATCTGGGAGGCTTTGCAGAAAGCAAGCCATACTCCAAAAAGAAAGATCAAATGAGCAGATTGCTAGAGAGCAAAGGTTAGTTAAAAGGTCAGTCCCCATTTACAGAAAAAATAGTGAAAGTATTTAAAAACTGCAGTACAAAAAATAAAAATGAGATAGACATTTAAGATGTCAGGTGCAAGAAAATACAGCATGTGTTTCTGTCTTTGCAACACAAGCTGTCAGTGGTTTTCCTTCATTTTTTAAGTCAATTCCTAAGTTAATTTAGATGTTTTCTTTCTTAAGTTAGATACCAAAGATCAAGATTCCATGGTACTCAAATAAATCTCAAACCTACATTAATCATAAGCAAATTTGAAATTGTTATTAGATTATTTTTCTCTTCATTGTACATAATTATTTGAATCATATTCAAATTGGAAAATATTTTAGCAAAACCATTGCTCTGACTGTGTGGAAGTAAATCTGCTCTTAATTTTATTTTGTGCCAGACTATACTTTGTGTGTCTAGTACATAACCCTTTTTCCTGTACACGTAAAATATCTTCTCAGGAAAAGAATTTAAATATCAATATCATTTATTATCAAATCTTTATAGATTAATATATATAGATGAATTACATATTTAACATAAAATTATGTAGATTTCAACTTATAATACTTGTGTTATAGGGAAATACTTTAAATTCCATGAAAGATTCACTGAAATATAATGATGGAATATTTTAACCTGACTTAACCAATGTTTAAAATGAAAGTGTTCTTCTAAAAAGGAAAGTTCTGTGGGAATTCCCCTAACTCCCATCAACACGTACCTTTTCAACAATGCCCACTTTGAAATGCTAGGAAAACTGAAAGCCACTTATTCTCAAAAGTGGATATTTTATACTTTTCTCTTCATTCATTCATTCATTCTCTGCTATTGGAACAGGCTGAATGGAGCTTGCTATCGGTGAGTTTAAATTGCCAAACAAGAGTCAAGTCTTACTATGTGTTTTGAATATCTACAAGAAACATACAAAGAATTATAACTGATCGTGTTTTTCTCTTTCCTTGATAATGCTCCAGTTGCTTCTGAAAGATTGGTCTGGTTCCCCACCCTGGGAAGAGTAGATCTTGATCCTTAAAAATTAGAAAATACGTGATAGCTTCACACCATGCCCGGTTTTAGAATAAAGTAGCATTCTTAGATATTTTATCGTTTATTTTATAAAGCACAGGGGTAGTGTTATATAATTCTGTTTAGGCTTTTCAGATGTCCAGCCCGAAATGTTTAATGAAGAAGCGCCCCAGCCTCCCCT
>VZTR01007682.1:3584-15071 GCA_013400775.1 Chaetops frenatus | reverse complement strand
TATAAACAATATTTGATAGTAAGTGTTTTTAATTCCTAACTAAGAATTTTCTCAGTGTAAAAGCCCCATTAATATCAGTGGTTAAAAAATTAGGTGCTTTATCCACAATAGTCAGAAATGGCAGCTCAAATTAAGCAAGACTTGAAACACTCAAAACTTTCAACCTCAAAGAATGCAATTCTTTGCTTGTTACTTTTCTATACAGCATGTTAAAAAATATTTTTTTGCAATTTTTTCTCTGTCATCTACATCCAGTGGGGCTCCCTCAAATTTGTCAATGTGGGAAATGAAATTTAGACTGGAGAAGTGTTTTTGCTGTTATTGCTGGTTCCAATTAATTTTAGGTAACTACTGACACTCTGCCCTCTACTCCACTACAGCAGAGGATCAATAGGCACTGGAACACAAGGTGAAAATGTGCAGCTAGGATGAGCTGGCTGCTCCAATTCTGTTCATGAATGTGTAGATATATCCAGCATAATGTGGACGAAAAGATATGATGATCACAAAACGCTCGAAATTTTTCTTGTATTTGTTATTTGTGGGGTAACTTTGCAGTACCTATATATGATTAAAACAGTAATTTCATGGTTAATAGATTATAAAAATATAATATTTGGGGCTTTTGGGAGTTCTTTGCTGTTGTGGAAATACTCAGAAGTAGGGAACAGATGGCAGAAGAGTTTGGAAAACACTCACCAGTTGAACTCCATCTGCCTAGTTTGGCAAGGACTAAGTTGTTATCTTCACTCAGTTGTTTGGTGATCTGTGGAAAATTAGATGGTGGGCTTGATCCCTTTCCTATCAGACAAAAATGAATGTTGCAGAATTAACTCACCAATTAGCACTGGCTCTCCCAGCTGAGATGCTGTGAGTCCAGGTAGAAACTAAACAATACTCGGGCCAGGGTTGAATTGTTAACAAGAAGTAATGCTTAATGCTCTGTAATCTAACAGACAGGTGACAGTTCTTAGAGCTGTCAGTCCAGAAGTTTTCATAGAGACCAAACTCAGGAAAAGATTTTATTTAGAGAGAGAAACATTTCTTCAGAGACATTTCTTCCTTATGTCTTTTATGAAGGGATAGACATGAGAAAGCCTTTTTTCAATAGAGCATTTCCTATTTCTTTGCTGAGCAGGATTGATTTTGGTAGAGGTTAAGTGCATATGATCTTATCTTAGTTCCAGTACTGTAGTTTATAGTGGGAATTTGGGCTTGTGTCTGTGGAAACTTGCATTTTGTTATGAAGTGGGGAACTACAACGTTCAGTTCTTTCTGTTGTACACAGATATTTTGCAAATAGAGTGAGATTTTTCTGGCATTCACATGCCAAGGAGAAATATAGGCATTTATATAGCCATTCTGTTGTTACTCTGATTCTAAACTGAATTCTAAACTACATTCACTAGCTGCTATCATACTAAGCCAATTACTCATTAAAAATGTAGTAATGAAGATGAGAGAAGCTATAATTCATGTTGAAAAATACTTGGAGCTATTCACTAGTCCCTAAAAAATGCATAGAATGTGCTTCAGACTACATCTTCTGCATAGGTAGTGTCTGTCTAGCACATTGTCATAACCATTGTTAATACTTTTAGTGAAATTTAAACTTTTTTCAAGCCCTTCAAGAAACTTTGAGAAAAAAATTGTAAATAAGAGAATTATGATGCAACTTTTCACATTCTTCTTGTTCATACAAAGATATAATAAATTACTTTTCTGTAGCCAATCTTGTCAAGATCCAATAGATGAGAACAATCATGTGAGACAAATTTGTGAGGCTGACCACTGGTAAATTGAAAATATCATGATGACCAGAAGCAATTTAAGGTAGTGTAGGGATCATCGTGGCTCATGGAAAATCTTCAGGAAGTCGCACGAACTTTGAAGTGCTAGCCAAATTNAAGTGCTAGCCAAATTACTGGCAAAATCCCAGGCTCTCCCATGCTACTCAGAATCATCTCCTGCCCCCAAAAACTCCTTCCTTTCAGATACACTTCCTTTATCAGCCTGTCCTCATTCTCACATCCCATTTTCTGAAAAATGGCACAGGAACCCAGACTCTGACAGGACTCTCAATGTCAAAGAATCTCCTGTGGTTCCTGAACTAGTACTGAAGGAAAGACCGAGACACAGAGCACTGCTGAGCAGAGAACCTCAGGAGCTGTCTGCACAGAAATGCTATTTTAATTGAGGGGCTCAGTGAAATAGAGGCAGGTTGTGAAGCAGGTACTATGAAAAACAGTTTCTGTGTAGTTATTAAGCTCCAATTCACTAGCTAAGATCCTTTTGCCAGAAGTATACATTGCAGTTGTCTGCTGGGACATTCAAGGAGAGGGGGGATGGATCCAGTCCTGTTTTCTGACTGTTTCCCCAAAGGGAAGAGAGAATGCAGGCCTGGCTGTGGCATTGAAGCCAGGCTTCTGTAATTGCCAGCAACCTCACAATAAGTGTCAAATACAGATAAGCCCATACAACCTCTGTTCTGCAACAGCATGTACCATGTGGAAGATTCCAAACTTTCCAGTATGCTCACAAAAAAACCCTAGTTAAAAGTACAGGAAGAAGACAGATGAGATGAAGGCCTTGCCCCTTGTCCCTGAAGGAAAAAAGCAAAGACATAAATACAATCTTGAAAGGATCCTTTGTGACAGAGACAGCAAAAAACCCACCAAGCCCTTAAAATGTCTGAACAGTGATAAGTTGTGTAAAGGAGCAGACACTCCTATCTCGGGAAGACTCCCTGTTTGAACAACAGTTTACAGATCTACGAAGTGCAAGTCCGTGATAAAGCAGGTAGACAAATCTCAGGATAATACCCACAAAAACAGCAACTTTGTGTGTTGAAACAACACCTTTTCTGCTACTGGCAGACCTCTGCATCCACTTAAGGGTGAGGCTGACATACCCAGAGAAGGGTATTTGACCTCACTGTATAATGACATTGAACACTGTGACAATTCCTAAGGCAGCCTTGGTGAAATTTGCATGAGAAGAAAGTGAAGATCCATCACTGAAGGAGAAACAGCTGTGGGACCTGAGTTTTAGGTGAAAGAATATGTTAAAACATTAAGGGAGAAACTATACCAAAAAAGGAGAATAAGATATATGCAAGAAAATCAAGATAGTTGGCTACAGCTAAAGAGAAATCGATTACTTTTATGCCGAACCCAGAGGCTGACTGTCTCAGGGCTCTCCTAAAGAACATGCCTAGCACAATTGATTTCTCACTAAATTACAAAGTCTTCATAAGTAATGTTCTGAAAAGTTTGTTATCAGAACCTTTCTTGTTTTAATGTATGAAATAGTTGTAATTTTGGAAGGAAAAAAACCAGAAACAGGTGCCATAAAACTCAGAGTAACACTTAAACTGCAAAAGAGATTATTCTTTTCAAAAGGAAGAAAAAGTATGGAAATGCTAAGAACTTTGCTATTAAGAAGGCAGGGCTAAAAGTCAGACTGTGAAATATGAACAGTATTCTAGATTAACAGTTACTTGCAAAACAAAATAATGCTAATATATTGTCACAATCCACATTTCTTACCAGTCATTGTGGTGTTATTGAAATGTAACAGCAGTGATTGTTGAACTGCCATACATGGCATAGAGTAGTAACAACAAACTTGGCTACCTTGTAAATAAAAATTAAGCATTCTGGAGAGAGCAGCTGTGCATAAATGCACAGTAAAAATGCAAAATCTGCCAACTATTGTCTTACTTCTATCCTAATGCTCTTAATTGTCAAATCAGTGAACATACGAAGTGATGCTCAAAAGCAGTATGTCTGAATGGTCATAAAACATTCCAGAGAAATATACATTCACCATACAGATTGAAAAAAGCAGTTAAGATTCTTACCATTATCTCTTGAAGCTAAAAATAAATGTATTTATATAACACTGCTTTTTAAAAATCAAAATTCAAGCCTAGCCTGGGCAAAATACATCTCAGTAACTGTGTGGGACATTTAGGATGTGGTTTCTTGGAGATTTTACAAGAAAATTCTCTGAATGCCATTAGAGTATGGCCATCATGCTATCAGAAGACATGTTACAACTGAAAGAGTAGTTATCTCAATAATTCTCAAGAAAACTTTTGTGTTGATCCTGAAAGGGGACGGAAAAGTCGTATCAACATGAAATAAACTAGAATTAGGTCTTGCCAACCTTTTCCATTTTTCAGTAGACAGGGACTATAATTGCTGTGGTGACTGCAAAGCAGCTCAAAATCATGAGCAAGATGCCAATGATTTGTATGCTGAATAAATATTTAACATTGTTAGATCCTTACTAGCACTTGTAAAGCTAGAACAATGTAATTGGAAATGAAATGCTTTTGAGTTGGCCACAATGAAGGTGTGGCTGAAGATGGAATGTTCAGTTGTTCACGAATTCCTGAAAATTTCATTCATTTAGTTTGAACTTCTCACACAATTTCTTGAAACACCCAGGCATCTGAAAGGGATTATATGATAACAGAGAGAAAATGTTTTTATAAAATGCTTATCTTTTCAAGCACATTTGAAAAACTATAGAAATAAATCCAGTATTAAAGAGAAATAAACAAAGGGGCTAGATATTCTAGATGTTGATAAGGCTGCTAAAAAAGTAAGATATAAATGCAGGCATTGGGATAATTTGTACTGTACTGTAGCAGAGACTTCTAGATCAGTAGCTGAGATACAGGAATTTTTTTTTCATGCCTGGTTAAAGGAAAACTAGGTGTTTTGCAACCACCAGCTTCATAAAATAATCCATGTTTTAGTTGTGTATATCCTCTGACATTACCACTACAGCAGTTGTATATATCCTCTGACAATCCTCCATATTCCTTTTGTTTGCTTTGCATCTCCTTAAGATTTTGTATTTAATTTCATTTTTGATTACAACCCAGTAATGTTATGGTAAGTAAACTTACAACAAGGCAGACACTGAGGTGCTGGAGCAAGTCCAGAGACACACTGTGGAGCAGGGGAAGGGTCTGGAGCACAAGTCCTGTGAGGAGCAGCTGAGAGAGCTGGGGGGTTTTAGCCTGGAGAAAAGGAGGCTCGGGGGGACCTTCTTATACTCTACAACTCCCTGAAACGGGGCTATAGCCAGGTGGGGATCAGCCTCCTCTCTCAGATAACAAGGGACAGGAAAAGAGGAAAAGGCCTGAAGATGTGTCAGAGAAATTTTATTTAGGACATTAGGAAAAATTCCTTCATTGAAAGAGTTGTCAAACACTGAAACAATCTGCTCTGGGAAGCAGTGGAGGCACCATCCCTGGAGATATTTAAAGATTGTACAGATGTGGCACTTCGGGATGTGGTTTAGTGGCGGACCTGGCAGTGCTGAGTTGAGAGCTGAACTTGATCTTGGAGGTCTTTTCCAGCCTCATTTGTTCTATGATTCAATGGGATTTAGCATGCATCGTAATATATTTTTTTCACAGTGTATTCAGTTTAACTAGAGCTTTGGAGCAATAGGGAAATTCAAGTGATGATAAAAAAAATACTTAATACAGAGCTAAGAAATTTCTGCCTCCCGTATCAATTTCTCCAACTCTGTTGTTCACAGAATATGTTAAAGTATCTACCAGGTATGCTAGAGAACAAGTAGGCTTCTCACCAAGAAGTCCTAAATTATTCATGGATGCAACGAATATATATGGCATGGAGTAAGGAAGAATCTGTGGAAGATAGTAAAAGAACAAAAGGATATAATTTCAGATAAATTTTAGTGAAAGCTGGATTATTGCCTTTATTGTGTCAACTCATCCGACTTGAAGTAATATAGCTAGTGTCTGCATTTTCAATCAACACAACGAAACCACAGGGTGTGTAACCCTTTAAAGTCCATACAAGAGAAATTTATTTTCCTTTTAGGTTTCGTTAGACTTCTTAAAATAAAAGAGTAAAATAATATGTTTGATGAACTGTACAACAGTGAAAAGGAAAATAATTGAATGCTTAAAAGAGGTAAAGAAAGCCAGAAGGATAACAGGAGAATCAGGACAGTAACAAAATGTTACTTCTACTCATATTTCTTGGTTAGTCTCCCATGTTCTTTTAGCATGAGTTATATTCACCTTTTGAATTCTTGTTAATTCTCTACATTAAAAAAAATGCAATACCTTGCTTGAAATTTAGCATGTCTATATATTTTCTACTGGCATGGATAGAAGACCATAAATAGAAATGAGCTTGAGAGTAATGAAGTGTGTTCTTATTTTTCACCTTTTACTGTCTCTTGGTGACTGAAAATTGATTTATTCAAAACAAAGCCTATAAAAGATGGGGCTTAAGTTTTATGCATTATTTACACTGCAACATAATCTAGCCCCTCAAACTGGCTCTACTAAATGCTTTGGTTTTACCATGCACAAGGGCTAAATGGAAAAAAAAGAGTAGAATTGCCTTTATAGTACAGGACCAATAATCTGGGAATTCCTGCAAGTACTAACCAAAGGTAATTGACAAATAAGTCTATTACATAGATTTTGATGTCTTTTTAAATTTTTTTACTTGGGAATCCATACATTAAACAGACATTAATGTGCAATCAAGGCCTTTGAAGCCTAAAAGGCAAGCAAAGCAAGCTGCCCATGGAATCCAAATCTGTGGAGCTGAGTGTCTTTTTAGTTCATGAGCCAGAGCAAGGAGACTCGACAGGGTAACCACACAAGTCCACGACCTAGGCATGTAACTGCCTAAAACTTGCCAGGAGGAACACAGACAAACAGACAGACAAACAGACAGACAAACTAACAAACAAACATGTTTGCATTCCTACTCCCACTCCTTTCTGAGTCAGGACCGTGCCAGATATTTTCACCCAGTGGAGATCCAGGAGCCCAGGAGTCCTCACCTTGGGAATGATGTCAGCAGCTCTTGAGGAGTTAAATTATTATTTTCCTCTCAAAAGGCAAGTTACAGGAGGTACCAATTCCACCATTACTTTCAAAGCTGTATTATTAGGCAGAGGGAAATCTAAGATTTCCAAGGACAAATATATATGCCAGGAGAGCAAAAGGCAGCATTGTGTTTAACCTAGTGACTAAAATACTCACCTATAACAGGAAGCCCCAGGCTGTCAAGTGATCCTTTAAGCAAGAACAGGGACACAAGGTATCCCAGGTCCAGAGGATTCTGTGTTTTCTGTGTGATAGTTGTGTTCAGTTTCTAGTCCCTCAGGACTTAGCCTGAAATTAGGCAAATAGATGTTTAGGTCATGGCAGTTCTGAGAAAAACATAAGCAGAAGGGTGAGGAGTCTTCCAAAGCTAATGGAGCAGTGCCCATTAACTTTATAGATTTCCAGAACTAAGGTTTTTTTATCTGGAGGGACTTAAAAGGTCACAGTTTGGACTCAGGTACTTACTGTATAATTAAGTATTATTCCAGGTGCAAGTTTCCCTGGGCCGTTTTTGTGACCTTTAAGATAGGAAAATTCTACTATTCTGAATAACACCTAACAGTGAGAAGAGAGGTGTCATTACCTATATAGAAGCTACATCTAAATTAATCCTCTATGCTACAACATATCTTTCAGATGAGCTAACCCACAAGAAAAGGCATGATACCTCTTTTTAATCAACTGCAATGAAACACTTCTGGAAACTCATATGTTGGAAGAGGCTGTTGGCAAATAAAAGAAATAGATGGAAGGTTCTATTTGCAAATAGTTTCACAGTCATACTGAGGATTTTAGGGATGAAGTGGCTCATAATCAAACAGCTAAGGACTGAAAGCATCCCAGCTAACTTTTTAGGAAAATGGTAAGATGATTCCATGAATTTCAGCCATGAACCTGATTTTCTTATGGAAAGAATTCACTGAACAACAAATCAGGCATTTTAAAAAAGGAGTCATGGTAAAGCTTACACCTGATTTGGCAAAACTATTGTATTCTACAAGAGGAAATGCTCCCTCTCAGTCTATCTAAGTTGTTTGCAAGTCTCAGCAAAATACTGGACAAAACAGAAATCTTTTTAAAAAGTCTGCGCATGTGATGTGTTCCATGATCCAAATAGTTTTGGCATGGGCATATCTTGATTCAACAAAATACTTAAACCCCAGATTAACAGGTGGTTTTATAGGAATTAAAACTTGGACTAGCTCCAAGGAGACATGAATGCACAATTTGAACATCCTGCTAACGATGGTGCAAAACTGCTTATCAAGACAGTCCAGCCTAAAATGAACTCTTTGTAGTGTGTGTCTAAGCTGGAATTAAAAAAACAAAGGTAACTCTCCGTATCCAACTTCAAGATCTCTGTCAAACTACACTAGAAGTTCCTTAGAGTCGAGGTCTCTTTTCTGTGCATGTTTGCACAAAGGTCTTGGACCTGAGTGTTCTCAGTCTCACTGTCTGTGATTGCTTTGTGCAATTATAGTGTAAAAAAGACAAAATAATATGGATGGGCAGCTGGAACCATAGTAGGGAAAAGTAGAATTCAGTGCTGGTAAGGAATATGCCAGCTTCCAGCCAAGGAAGAAGAGGAAAGAATGAAATGTAAAGCAGGAAAGGTACCCTATAAAATTTGGGAGAGCAGCTTTCTTATCTGTTTTTGATCCATGTTTTATGGGAGTAAATAAATTAATTTTAGTCATGAACATAAAGCAGCAAAGTAAAGCTAGGCATGAAAGGAACAGTTATCACAGTAACTTCATAAAGCACTGAGTAATACCTTAATACTAAACACTGTATAAAATATAATCTGATATATATTGTGAATGTCTGAGCTTTTGTATATGCACAGTAAGATAACATTCCTGTATGTTCATGGAATTATTTGTTATTTTTTGCATCAAAAGTATTTTTTTTTAATATAGCTCAGAGACTAACAAGAGTATATAATCTAGGCATAGTTTATCTTTCCATGAAGTCTCTTGTCTTAGGATGAAATCAGGAATAATGTCCCTATTCCATTGAGAACAGTCTGCTTCAGTGCCAGCAGTGGAAATTCTTCATTCCAAATCCTCTACTAATGTCCTGCAATTGCTTATCTTAAAAATAAAATTTTAAAAATAAAAAGGGGAGAAAGCAAAGGTTACAAACAAGAGATAAATCCAGAAACATCTCAAGGAAAGCAAGGGAAAAAATGTAAAAAACATTTAAAGGCAAACAGAGGAGTTGAAGTTGGATAAAAAGAGAACAATTTTTTGGACATGGTCTCAAAGGAATGAAATTACCTCCTAATTGGGGAAGACAGGCAAATGAGCCAAACAACTAGAGACAAAAGGGAAAAAGTATATGAGTCTAACAGTAGAGCAAAGAAATAGCAAAGGACAAATTTCAATGGTTTCTAAAAAGCCTTTTAACAGCTCTTAGAAGCTGTTCTTTCCTCAGATTTGGTGTGCAGTTTAGGCAGCATCTGGTGAAATGGTAGCTTTGTTCATTGCTTAGTTACATCAGTTCTTATAGCTGCAGACTCTTCTTTCCACTTGCATGCTTTCTGTCCACAAAAATCCAAGGAGATGTTGTGTCTGCCAGTCAAGGCAACAGGAAAGTGCCTAGCCATAGCTATAAAGGTGTTTCAGGAATTCGGACTCCCCCAGAGCTGGGCAGAAGGTGGCAGGCAGAGTGTTTGACCAACTTTGAGCTGGGAATTAAGTGCCCATGTACCTCTGCTAGTGTAGCTCTAAATGCCTGCAATACACATTTACTATAAGACGCCTCTGCAACTTCACAAATTGTAATGTAATACTGGTGTTAGAAGCCTGGTGTGAGTTTTTTTGGGGAAAGTAATCTCTCTTACAGGATAAAGCAAACCTTTAGGGGCAGATTCAGGGGCAGGTGCTTCTGAGGCACTGTGACTGCAAGGCTTTGGCTCTGTGTCTCCCCAGCACAGCTGTGAGCACCATAGCACTCCTGCAGCCCCTGACTTCTCTTCTGATGCCATGGCCAGCTCTCTGACATCAACATGACTCTTACTTTGCTATACACTTGCTTTTCTCTGGACACGTCCCTTTTTGCAGATCCCAGATCTTTTCTGGATCCCAGTCATGTCTAGGATATCTAGCTCTTCCACATTATTTCTCCCACAACTCCTGTCACAGTATGTGTCAGGCAAAGGAGAGATAGCAACTTGTGTCCAAATCCACTTTAATACAGATTCTAACAGAGCAGGTTGGAGTACAGGTCCTAAAGCTCTCTGCTGCAGTGTCATCATGCAGTTAAAAACTGGCATTTATGTTCAACAGAATGATTTCAAAGGGAACATACCTTCCCACCTACATGAGGAAAACCAGAAAGCAAGGAAGGTGGAGGATGATATACCAGGTGTACCAAGGGATAAAGATTCAATATAAAATTATGGAACAAAAATGATGAAAATCAAGTAATGGTGAGTGAATTGTGGGACTCCAGTGGTAAGCAAGTAGCGAAATTAAGAGAGGGATTTTGTCGGCAACTTGAAGTTTTTCTTATCACCAGAGAAGTAATTTACCTGTTTGTCTCAAGTAAATACAGTTGTGGACTTATCTGAAACTGGCTGTTAAAAGAAAAGGTGTCAGAACAAAATGGTAAATTAAGCAGAAACAAATGACCCAAAGAACAAAAGCAGTCATTCCAGAGCTCTGCAGGAATGTAGGAATGAAATGGCTGTGCAGCTAACAAAAATATACAATGTCCCATTAAACTGGTAGAAGCCTGATTCCCTTCATGGCTCTTACCCAATTGCTGTTACAGAACAAAGTGTTATTTGCTTGCTGGTTACAAGGTTTTCTGGAACTGGACTATTAACAGCTGTTAGTTTAGAGCAGCATTCTACTCAGCGTATTCTTTTTCCAGTTATTTTTGAAGTTTTCTATTTCCTGCTGGAAAAGAAAAAGCAATTCTGTACCTCATATATTAAAGGAAAGGATACTGATATGGACCTCATTTAACAGTGTTCTGAGATTTACAGTAAAAAGCAGAAGTGTGTATAACTCTCAGTGGTGTGTTCTGATTGAACTGGGAAGCACTGATAAAGACAAAGCAGCACTTGTACCATCATTGATATAACACATTTTAATTTCCTCTTGAAATATATGTAAGTGATGTTTGGTCAATTGACAGTACAACTGTCAGAATTTTGTACTTCTTGCTTGAAAATACAGTGGAGAGCATGGGTATTGTAAAAAATATAAACTCAAAATAATTGTATGGTCTTTATTCCTGTGTGATTCTGAAATAAGATAAACACCAGAAGCTCATAAGAATTCATTTCAATAACTTAGACTTAAAACAATGAGTTATTTGAAGTAATGAAAGAAGCAATCCTCTCTTTTTATTAAATTTATATATATAATTCTTCTAAGTGAGCCAGAAGGATGAACTTAAGTTTCCCTAAAGTTCTTGAATGAATATTTAGATGTGGGTAAAGCCCCATCTCCCATCTTCTAGGAGTTAGGGTTTGGGATTTTTTAAAATTGATATCTGATTGTAGACTCATGTAGGTGTGCCATCCATTTCACAAATGCAACACAAAGAGTCATGTGAAACAGCCCTCCACTTTTGTG
>VZTR01007680.1:76055-93992 GCA_013400775.1 Chaetops frenatus | reverse complement strand
AAAAAAAAAAAAAAAAAAAAAAAATTGGTGAAAGAAACTTTCACTGAGCTCAGATTGCAGATGGTTCTTGGGTTATCCAGCTTACATTAAATGAAAAAAAGTCCTTAAACTGTAGTTCAGGTCATTGCTTAGTCTACATGTCTGTCAATCTTCTTTTAACTCTTGCCACATTTCTCAGATTCATAAGAGTGGACTCATCCATTCAAAGCCCAACACAAATTCTACTGAAGGTACAGTTTCTCAAGTGCAAAGTGGAATCATATCATATCCACTGCTAACATCTCTCTTAATCTATTTAAAGTGGCTCAATGATACCATGCAAGATGTCTTTACACAGAAAATTGCACACAACCCATAAAGCCATAATTAACAATTAGTGCTGTGAAGGCACAGGTTAGTATATTCTATAAGAGCAGAGATTTTTCTGTTGAAAGATTATTAAAAAAACAAACAAACAAACAAACAAACAAAAAAACCCAAACACACCAAAAACCAAACAAACTCCAGACTGAAAGATTACAGTACATGGCACTAAAGATCTGTTTGTCAGTTCAGGAGAAAACCAAATAAAATGCATTATAAGCTTCCTTAAGAAAAAATACTATGTACACTCATCTGTGCACTAAAAGCTACATAAAACAAACTCTCTCCAGTGTGGTACATGTTGGAAACCCTTACGATTTCTCTTACAGTTTCATGAAATTTATTTCTCATAAACTAATCTCCTACTTTCTCTTCCAGCATGAAAAAGATGTTGTATTGCTATGCTGTTTCGCTCAGCAATGACAACAAGCTTAGAACAAGCTTGTATACTTACTAGAAAACATCTAAATACAAAGCAAATTTAATATTTTTGCATACAAAACGTAAAATTGTGCTGAAATGCACACCCTTTTTTTTTTTTTTTCACATGAAATCACTCCTGAATCTCACTCTCCTTTCACAGTGATATTGTCTCATTGCCTTTAATCAGAAGTACAACCAATGGTTTCTTTTTGTTTCACACTCAAACTCCATGCACTACCTGGTAAGTTATTTGCTTATCTACGTGGCCTAAGTAAACTATTCCAAGCATGTCAAAAGATCATCAAGAATCTAGTGGCAATGTTAACTATTTTTTTTGTTTGCTCCAGGTCTTTGGACAGGATTGGAATGCTAATCCTTTCCACAGCAGATACTGCACATGGAGGAGGTTGAGAAAAGGTGGAAATATGGAGTGTAGCAAACAGCAATGGCACAAGGACCTAACAAAGATAAAACCAGGACTGTCAGCAAGAAGGTGGCACAAAACTTTTACTTCAGAATTTCATTTGAGAAGAAAGACTGAGTTGTGCATGGTTTAAGCTCCAGACTGTTTTTGGCACTTATTAGCAAAAAAGCCTAGTGACTCAAAGGTATTTTTGGGGAACTCCTAAATCACTTAGAATCAACTGCAGTATTAAAATTCTCCAATGCATAATTCTACGAGGCCTGATGAGATACATCCTAGAGTCCTGAGAGAATTGGCTGATGTAGCTGCCAAGTCACTTTCCATGGTAAATCATGGCAGTCAGGGGAAAACCCAGATGACTGGAAAAGGGGAAACCTTGTACCCATTGCTGGGAATGGGAATGAAAGGAGTATCCTGGAAACTACCAACCTACCAGCCTCCACTCTCTGTCTGGAAAGATCATGGAACAGATTCTCCTAAAAGCTGTTTCAAGGCATGTGAAGGGCAGGGAAGTGATTTGGAACAGACATCATGGCTTCACCAAGGACAAGCTCTGCCTGTCCAACCTAGTGGCTTTTTATGTTGAAGGGTCTCCATCAGCAGACAAGAGTTACAGATGTCATTTATGTGGACTTCTGTAAAGCCTTTGACATGGTCACCCACAAAATCCTTCTCTACACATTGCAGAGAGATGGATTTGAGTGGATGGTTAGATCAATAGGAATGTTGTATCCTTAAGTGCCTTTCATTTAAGAACCAGTGGCTTGATAATTTCTCTAAACTGCACTGTTACTAGAAAAATCTACCCTCCTGTTTAACATTTTAAAATTTTCCAACATTTAACTGAAAATCAAACCTTAATTTAGTATTTTAACCAATGCTGCGCTAGATAGTAATTTCTACTGTTAGTTTCACTGTATATTTAAGATCTCTGGGGCATAAAACCACAGTGTTGGTAAGATTTTGCAGCTAGTATGATGATGTATAATAAATATTGTAATTACATTTTCAGCCACCATTTTTCTATTTCCTTTATGAGAGGAACTATAGATAGAAAAAGAAAGAAAAGTTTCACTTCAGTTTGTCATCATGCATTTTCATAACGTGTTTTATTTTATTGATATGACATCATGTTCTCCTTCTATCAATTGTCTTCTCATCCCTTTGGTTAAATGATATATCCTGGTACCTTGAAATTTGGAGAAATCTCAGTGACTGAGAAAACCCAGATATTACTAAAGAAGAGATGCTTCAGTTTGCACAAGTACTGATTTAAAATTTAATAAGAGACAGTGAAACTTATAGCTAAGTTCTGATTTTATCAGAACTAATGATCTATCCCTATGTATCAGCAGTGATGACCTTTAATCTCACTAACAAAATGCTTGTTTACAGAAAAGCTGTTTCTAGGATTTAGCATAATTGACCACAGCTTTTACAATGAGGTGAATGTTTGTGTTTGATTTGGAACTCATGATAGCTTTTTTGGCAACATAGGTAGTTTGAGCTTTTAATCTCCAACCAGCATGTTTTCAACAGGCTAACCTATAAATGGTGGGGCCTAAAGCCCTTGTGTCTGCTTACATGTCCAGAGCCTCACAGTTCTTGCCATGCAAGTCTGTGTGCCCGGGGAAAGTGCAAGCCTGGTGTCAGAGGAAGGCAAACGTTGCAAAATAGGTTTCCATCAGAGGCAGAGGCAGAGCATTTTTACCTTCCCCAGGCCTGCCTCCATGCCTTGTCCTTGCCCTGCAGGGGTTGATCAGCACCCTTGCTGCAAGGAGCAATTCAGACTGCCCACTCTGCCAGAGCCATGTAGGTAGTCCCACAGGTTTTGAGCAGTATGTTAGCAATTTCCATTTCCATACCAAGCTGAGGCCATTTCAAAACAATAGCCTAGAGAAGTGAATATCCTCCAACAGGAAAACCCCCCAGCCCTTCACACCCTAAATTCTCAGTTGCATTCATCAGTTGAGAAGTTTTTAATGAAAGTTTACACAAAAAAAGTGAATTTTTCCTTCTGTCTAGTACATTGTAAGCAGGAATAACCATTCAGAATGTGTCAGGTGCCAGACTAATGGTTGGACCCAATGATCTAAGAGATTTCCCAATGATCCTATTATTTATNNNNTAAAGTAGAATTGTTTTTTTTGAGTGACTATTATAGCACCATAGAATAGTTTGAGTTAGAAAGGACCTTAAAGACCATCTGGTTCAAACCCCCTGCCATGGACACAGACATCTTGCACTAGACAGCTTCCTCAAAGCCTCATGCAATCTGGCCTTGAATATTTACTTAAACAGGCTTGTTTTAAAATTCAGAGCTTGAGGAAGAGGTAGTTTCTCTTTCTTTTGGCCTGACTGCTTCTGTGGTAACATTCTTAGTTGCCTGATAGGAAATGTTTAAATTGGGATTTAGTTCATGTCCTATGTCTTATCTTCTGTGTGTTAAGAATTGAAGGCTTGTGGCATTTTGGCAATATGTGTAAGGCTGGAGAACAAAATAACGTTTGACTCTATTTCCAAACAATACATGTCTATGAATAACCATGCACGTCTCTCTAAATTTGATATTTTGCTATTTATTAATCTTATAATATGGTTCTCAGCATTAATTTTGTTTACAGCTAATGAAAAAAACAATTCTACTTTATTAAATGGATCAATTGCTCTAAATGTACTTTTACAAAATAAAAGCCAGATGAAAATTGTGGCATTCTACAAATCAAGTTCTGCCCACTTTAGACAAAACTGAGAAGCTAGTCAGTGAAGACTATGCAATCAGTTCTGGTAAAAGTAGCCTTCTAATTTCTTGTACTTTTAAACTAAAAGAAAATACTAAACGGCTCTCTGAGCTGAATCATGCAGATATTCCTGTAGCCCCAAAGTTTCTTCTAAAGTTTCAAGAACCTCATCAGCTACATTAAACTCCTTTTATACAGGTGTCGTAACCCAGAAAAATAAGCCATTATCAGAAATCTTCCAACTTAGGTCTCAAAATGGAATGATTGTTTCCAAGAAAAAAAAAAAAAAGCTTTCAATTTGTCCTTATTCAAACAGGAGAAAAATAGTATTGTGATTCCAAATAACAAGAGTTCTAATAACTACCTGCAAAGTGAAAGGCCACTGAATATTTTTCTATTTTTTTCCTCTTTACTAAAATGTTCACAGATTCTCAGCCATTTAGAGTTAAATGCAGCTTTGAAGACCTGCAGTCATGAGCAAGTAACCTTCAGACCCCAAACACATTTAGTGTAAAACCTCTGCACAGAGCACAGGAGCACAGCCCTGCCAAGGGAGCTTGAGCACAGCCCTTTCTGAAGGCAGGTGTGAAAGCTCACTGCAACACCTCATCATTTCAAGATGAGTTAAGTAAACTGCCTTGTGTCAGAAGGCTTGCTGTAACTCACTGTTGCAGGTTTGTTTTGGTTCATTTGCCTGTCTGTGCAGTTGCTTTCCAAGAAATGGGTATGGGTGCCACAGTACCATCTTTGGAGAGAGCTCACGCCTGCTCACCCAGCCCACTGTGGCTGGACAGTAGAGGAGACCCCACTAGTGCACAGAGGTCCCCATCTGGTGGGTTAGACACAGGCACATCTCAGGCACCATGACCCTCTGGCCCCAGCCCTGCAAAAACCACCCCTCCCTCCATGCAAGGGGCTGGCACCAAGGTTTGGGCAAAATACCCACAAAAAGAAACCGTCTTTCTCAGGGCCTTGGGTGAGACCCTGAAATGATACAAGCAAGCCTAAGATTCACTCGTTCAAATCTGATTTGAAGTGCCAGTAATTGACACTGCTCTGAGAGGGAAGAAATTTTACTTAATGTTTGGGGAAATGCAATCTGTGTTTCTGTATTGTGAGGGTACTTCTCTTTAAAATAAACAGATCAGAATGGTTTGAGAAATAAGGTGAGAACATGCTTTCTTGATAAATAAACAGAGCAGTGGGGATATGACTTGATGTGACTTTTCCTAATGGAATGTGATTTTGACTCTAAACAGCAAATTGAACTTGTCAGATGATAAAGGTTAGTGTTGCTGTTAAATATTATCGCTCTTTTGGCTAATGTTAAATATGTCTGCTGCATAAAACAAACCATATAAGATGGATAAGAAAAAGCACTGAGAATACTCTCATGCTATCTTTTGTAGGAACCTGAATGCCACCAAGCACTCCACTAAAGAGCCAGTCTTTATGGCAACACTAAACCCTCGTGAGGGTTTGTGAGTCCTGTGAATCTTAAATAAGTTGTTTTATTAGGAAAGAGACGGAACCTGTCCATGTCAATGTTTTAAGTAATTGTTCTGAGGGTATTGCCAAACACACCTTTCAACAAATGAGTCACTAAGTACACCAGAGGTTGGTTCCTGCAGAACAAAAGGGGAGCTGTGACATTTTAACTAAGTTTTACTTCTTCTTTGGGCTAGACCCATGCCTGATCACAAAACACATTCATACCTAGTATGCAAATTTTCTTTCTCACCATGACTCCAAGCAATATAAATTATAGTTGTTTATATCACGTTTCCATTCTTTTGAACACTGAGGTTGTCTTGACTTGGCTAGCAGAGAGCCCACAATGTAACCAATAATCTTCATTCCCTAAGCTGTACTGACATCATCCTGGGTAAAAAAAAAAAACAAGGAAGTAAGCTAATCAGAGATCTTCTGATTTATAATCTGTAATGAATACAAAGGGGCACAAACCAAGGTCTTCTAAATGGAAACTGTCAGCAAAAAAGAAAACAGAAGAGAATTATTTTGGGAGGTGGCCAAGAAAGAGCAAAAGGGTCATGGGTGAAGAGGGGATACTCGAAAATGAAGGAATGATCTGAGAGATAATATATACTGCTGCAATATTGTTCCACCTGGTAATGTTATGTGTTCAAAATATCATGCAGGTCAGACTTGAGAAAGGAATCAAGAAAAAGCATAACTAAATAATTTTCAATTATGGGTCTGAATTTTGTAACATTTTATTTTGGCCCCAAAGAATATTCACTTAGAGAAAATATTAACCAAGTTTTAAAAAAAATTAAATAGTAGGTTTAGGTTGAAGAAGACTCTTCCATCTATTGGGCATTCTTTTTTTAATGTCTGTAAATATATTTATGAACCATTTTAATTTCTGAAGCCAGATTCTTATCTGCTTTCAAAATTTTAGCTTGTTTTGATTTGGGTTAGTTTTACTTTTTTATTTTTAGAAAAACAATCAGTTGAATCACTTTGAAACCTCAGCTCAACATACTGGTGCTGTCAAAACTTTTTCTCCATAAAAGGGTCACATCCATACTCATTAAAGGTAGGATTTACCTAAAAGAAAATTGAAATCCTTTTTTTTCTAAAGTAAGTTGAAATTCTGAACTCAGAAATAGCCCCACTGTGATTCTGGCACAGAGCTGAGTGCAGTTACACAGCCCAGGAATCTTCTCCCACTAGGACACTTCACTGTTCCTCACACCTCTCTTCAGAGATCCTGCTGGGACATTATTTTTTCCTGTTCAAGTGCAAACCTTAAAGAGGTGTGGTGCCCTGTGACTGAAGCCACCTTTCCTCCATTGTGAAGGAGGGCATTAATCCTTAAGAGAGATATCTCTGTGTGACCAGAAGTGTGTCTGAGGGGACATGAAGTGGGAGAGATAAACTTGTTCTTGTGACTCACTGACAGAGAAATTTCACTGGCAAGAGAATCACAGAATCACAGGATGGGTCAGAGGCCACATGGGCTGGAAAAGACTACATTGGATCATCTGGTCCAACCTCCCTGCTCAAGAAGGATCATCCCAGAGCACATGGCACAGGATGGTGTACAAGTAGTTCTTGAGTATCGCCAGTGGGGGAGACTCCACAGCCTCTCTGGGCAACCTGTTCTGGTGCTCAGTCACCAATGACAAAGTTCTTCTTCATGTTCAGGTGTAACTTACTGTGCATCGGTTTCTGCCCATTGCCTCTTGCCGTGATGCTTGGCACCACCAACCAGGGCCTGGTTCCATCATCTTGACACTCCCCTGCAGTTACTGACAGACACTGATGATGTCCCCTGTCAGTCACCTCTTCTCAAGGCTGAGCAGGTTCAGCTCCCTCAGCCTTTCCTGAGGTGTCTGTAATCACATGGATCCAGGAGTTAGGATTTTTCAAAGTTGTTTTAACTTGATAAAATAGAAAAGAACTAGTTCTTCTTGATCCTGATGCCTTCTGCAATGTTTGTCTCCTGATGCAGATCCTCAGCTACATCAGTTGGCCTGTTGTGAAGTAGTCTCTTAACCTTTTCCTTCATGTCCTTACTAAAGAGGAGAAGAACAGCTCTGTTATTCTTCCATAGAGACACTCCTTTCACAGTGATACTTTCCAAGATGAGAGCAGTGGATCAAACACCATAATTTTCTCTGTAAGTAGTAGATACAGGCCACAACTGGCCCTTTTGCCAGACCTTTTCTTTGTTACCTTACCTTTGGCAAATATTGAGCACCTCAATATCCCCTTTGAAGAGCATGTTTTTCAGCAGGGTGAGCAGATTTACCAGTGGTAAGACCAATTCTGCTGAGCCTTCTCATGCCAGTATTTGGGTTGAGCTGCTGGAGGAAGACTGGCATGCCCAAGGGTACAGACTGGTAAACATTAACCCTGTGCCCATAATTACAAGGGTGGCCTTCTCTGGCAGTATGTGCCATGAATGAAAGGAAGAATGGGGCATATGTGTCCTTAAACACATCACATACACTTTTGGCATTGGGGGTCCTGGAGAGAACTGCCAGTACAGGAATACAAAGAATGCTACTTTAAAAGGGAAAAGGAAAGGCAAGTGAAGAAAAATGCAAGCTTAATGAGTTGTGGGAAGACACAGAAATATAAATCCTTTTTTTTTTTTTAATCACATTTGAGCCAGAAAACTGTGGCACCAACTATAAGTGTTCAACCCTAATGGAAATAAAGTATTAAAGAAAACCAGTTGATCCAACAAAAACCAATAAAACTGCTATTGTAGGGATTTAATGAAAATTAATATATTTTGTTTTGACCTGAAATCAATAATCATTTGGAAGGGAGGATTATTTCTTACCTGGCTGATAAGGCTCTGCAAACAGTTGTAACAGCTGAAGGGCTAAGCATTTTGCAACATGCTGTGGAAAATATAAATGTACACATAATTGTAGATGTCCAACAACTGGAAGCAGAGTTTCTGCCCAAACCAGGGATACTGGTGGATTGTAGTAAAGAAACTGACTGGACAGTGTAGCTGGATGTGCAATAATGCTGCAAAGTGTTAATTGGCTCATTTTTATAATGGTTCCACCCACAGGAGTTACTGATTTAAGCCTGATAATAACCCTCTTTCATACTTGTGCTATGTTGCAGTGAGTGTATGGTACACTCCAGGAAATGCAATCATTACTAAGATACCCACACACTATCTGCCAAGAAGATACGTGATCTGACTCCCAAAATTGCAAGAAAATTCAAAGTACTGATTTGAGAAGAACTGTAATAAACCATTGTGTGTTCATAAGCAACTGTTAATTGCATCATGTTTCTGAAACTGTTTTACCCATTTTACTGATGGAAACCTTTGTATAGGTTTTATAGGCAGTCAGTCTTCAACTCTTATTTCCTGGCATTCCACAGTACCACGCTTGATGTTTATGCCTCTTCAATGTACTTTTAAAAAGTCTCAGACTCAGCTGCTTACAGTGAGTAGGAAAAAATGCACCTCATAGAACTGCTCCTCGTGAAATACAGTCAAGCAGTGACTGATATCAGTTGAAATGTGCTATGAGAGAGCTGGCTTCCTGACTTATTCTCTAACACAAAGACAAAAGTCAAAACACTGATCACTAGAAATTTGAATTATTAGTTTGAAATACCCTTTATAACCCCTACAGATGCAACAAATCACCTTAAAAAGCCTTTCTCATTATTCATTTATTTGTCATGAGCAAAACTTTCTTGCAGGCAAAGCCTTTCTGCCATGCTATAAAGTTGGTTTAATTCATCTGTTAAGGAGAAACAGAAATCTTATTCATAAGTCTCTAAATATCTTTCTATTTGCATGACCTCTTTACTGCTTTCAAATTTCTTGAGTGCTATAATCTGCAGGTACTGTTACATTGGATTTGTGAGAGCTCTAGACACAGTAATGGAAATTTTTTCTGTACTGTCACTGACACAGTTGCTGTCTTGCTCCAGGGAGGTTGTGCACAGAGTGCTTCTTACTCAGCTCACATTTACAGGCACCTGCTCATGTACTCTGTAAAACCCCTGCAATACACTGAGTGCAGCTATTCCAGACATTTATGATTTAAAGGCATAGAATTTTTAATTTTTACTTACAGAAAAGATTATAAGAGCTGCCAAATAAAGAAACACAAATAAAGAAAATAACAGTCTATTTCTAATACATAACATCTGGGCAGAGCTGCATTATGGAATTTTAATATTAAAATTCCATCATTTGCAACATGTCTTGAATGATGTCAGTCAGACATCTCCCATCAATCTTTTGAAAAATAAAACAAAGCTAAGTCATCAAGCAACATCTTAGGCTAGTTATGACATTGTTGATTTGCAGCTGATGGAACTTTTCTATATTACATCAAATCAGACAATGAACTCAGAATGCAAGCTTGCAACGTTGCCTTATGCATGTCAGTCTTTCATCCCGAAGAGTCAGAAAGAGGTTAAGTAGATTCCAGCAACATTTTCTGCACTGCTGTGGTCAAAAGAATAGGTTGGCTGTGATGGGACGTACCAAGGCTGAGATCATCTTTATTTTTCTGATCCCATGGATCAGCCTTATCCCATTATTACTAAACTTGTGTTCTCTGGGCTTCACTTCTTTCTGTCCAATTTGACATCTTTCTTTTGTCAGTCAGAGATTTCATGCTTCATTGAATGTTGGTGTTAGTCTTATGTCTTGCTGACAACTTTCATTCCATATCAAAAGATCATAAATGTGATGATGTATCCAGCTGAAATCTTCAAGGCCTGAACAGTTGGGTGCTTTGGTACTGCAGTAGTTAGAACTTGCAAACATGTAGAATTTTTATTGTATTTGTCAAGCTGGACTTGCATCTGCTCTTGCTTTGTAAATAAAACAAAAATGCTGTTGCATAAGTCCTTCTCAAGCTGTTTTTTGGGAGAATTTTTGAATTTATGGGCTCTGTGTGTTCCTTTCTTTTTTGGTTCAAGTAGGATAATTCTTTTTCCAATCCATTTCATTGGTATCTCAATTGTACCAACAATTTTTTTGTGCCATTCAGAAAAGACCAACAATTCATTTCTCAGTGTTTGTGGTTTGGGGGAGAAGGGCAGCTGGATATAGTGTACACTTTGAGAACTCTCTTCATATCCATCAAATATTTATGTTATCACATATCAATGATGCCAGTGCAGGAAATATGGTCCTATCTGGTTTTGTTTCATTTACGTGGGAATGAATCTCAGCAATCTCCCTTTTTTAAAATATTGTACTGCCCCTGTCCTTCCATGTCATTTATTTGACACTTAACCATGTGGCACCATGTTCAGTAGCCTCATCTTCAGAGGAGAACCTTGAAACTTCATATTATTAATTTTTTAGCTGGACCAGAGATAAGAATCATATAGGGTAAAATAATTTACTTTGAATCTCAACTGACTCTATCCTGAAGCCAAATTCTGAAAGAATCCCTTTGCACTTTTCACTTTTTCCTTTACGTCTCATTTTTTCTTGTTTGCTTCTTGTTCACAGAAGCCTCATAAAAGATGATTATTTTTAAGAGCAATCTGAGACACTTCAATAGTAGGTTCTCAGCAGGGATCAGTGACATCTGAGTAATTCCTTCCAGCTTTGTCTGATATGACAGGGATATGACTGGCAGAGAATTAATACAGTTGCTAGATAAGTAAGTTGCTAGATAAGTAAAAGAGAAGATGGTCTCTTTTTGGACTTGAAATTGAAAAGTCTGTAGTTTTGTCAAAAAAACCCCCACCAAACAGACACTCTCATAAGTTCCATTCCACAAGCAAAAATTTGTGCATATCTCATCCTGAATGATTTAAACTATTAGCTGGTTTGTTAGTATGTGCCACTCTTACATCACTGCATTGCAATTCTAATAAATGTTCCCTCATCTTTCTCATGCATCTTATCATTCACATCAGTCCTGAGGTACAGGAGGTTCCTGCTAAGTGACTTCTCAATATATAGGTTTTCCGTCCCTACCACAAATTATTTATGGGTGATCTCTGCTTTTTTTCCCTTACATTTAATTCTTATTAATTTTAATTAGACTCAGACTAAGCTCAAACCCTTTAGCACAATTTATAAGAAAAAGAAACACAGCGTGCTTGCCAGATGAATTTTCCCAGAGCTCTTACAGCTCTAATTTACACTACAGACACACCAGGATGTGGTTGGAAGAAGCCCTGCATTTCCTGCTTGTGCATGCTTTGGATGCATGACCTCAAGATGTCAAAAAGTCAGTGGGTCATGGGGACAAGTCCGGCTTTGTGGGTTATGCTTTCTGGCTTGCAGATATGAAGCACGTAAACAATTTTTGAAGATACAGGATTTAGTTTTAACAGCTCAAGAAGCCACTGGGTTTGCTTTTCTGCTCTGAAAAGGTCTTACATGTTTCAGCCTAAAACTTTTTGATTGCTTCAGCTTTTCATTATGCAAATATAAAACCAGGGAAAGTGTGTCATGAAATGACATAATAAAATCCAGAAACAGAATTTATCAGATTTAAATTTTTTAAGAATATGCCTGGCTGGTGAACACACCCCATGGCTAGTTTTTTCGCTTTGTCTTTTTATTATACACCATGAAAAAGTGAGTTCTGTTCAGTCTCTGAAATGTATTGAGCTGTGCGGGGTAAGGTACCTTGATCAGATTTAACCTTGGTGGCCTGCCATCCGGATTAGAAAGAGCAATCTTAATGGATTGCAGGTGCAGCTAAACTACATCATTAATGTGGTGGAAGAGACCCTCAGGGGCTCCTAAAAGTTTCCTATGAAAATCTACCATCGCATTAAAGAACTGAGACTATTTCCTTGCCTTGTGGAATCAGGTTTTCAGTGACTAAAGATGTCTCACAGCAGTACTTCCGGAAACTGGTGTCCTTTGTACTTATCAGTGACTTGACAAAATAACTCATATACAGTTTCTCTGCAGCTGTTGGAATCCAAGAATTGTTTCAGTTGGAAAAGACCTTCAGGATCATCTAGTCCAATCATTATGCAGAGGCATTTCCATAGGGGCAGGTCTGCAGTCCAATGACAAAAATACACACTCTCCTACACCTCAGGATGCAAGCAATAAGATGTGAGAGAAAGATGAGGGAACATTTATTAGAGTTGCAATGCAGTGATGTAAGATTAACAAACACTGGCAAATGAATTGACCATCTTCACAGTTCAGGATACGATAAGCACATGCTCTTGCTTGCAGAATGGGACTTACGAGAGTGTCTTATTATGACAGGACTACAGACACCTCCCTTTGGAAAAGTTCCAATGAACCAGGACATTTCTGCCTTTCCCTGGCCTGCTTTAAAAGTTATATCATACCAAAATGTGACTCCAAAAAAAAACCCACCCAGCAGTATAAATATATTACAGGAGAAGAAACCTCTGAGGAGATCTGATGGACAAAACATACAGCTTCTTTGACTGCAAATATAATCCCAAAAGGCCTCATTTTCTCTTACAAGGAAACAAAATAGGTGCCTTGCCTATGTTTTCAGTATTCACAGTGTCACACTTGTAGTTTGGAGATGAAAATAGAAACTGTCAGAGAGATGTAGCTTTTTAAATGGTGATAGTATGTCATACTTAATGCCCCAATCTAAACTAGCAGTGACCTGGCACCTTGTTCTTGGTAAATGGGAAATTACCATATGGAATTTCCAAGAGACTGAGGCCTGCTGAACTTCACAGCCTGTAACTTTTTTGAGTGCTTGCATCAGTTGCTATAATCAGTAGCCCTTAAAAATGTACTGAAGACTTGATCATGTTAATTATCGTCTTTCATACACAAATTCCTTTTAGCCATGCCTGACATACACTTGGAGTAGGTAAATATTTACCCTGCTAAATGCTCTTTCACCCAAAGGTGAAGGCCATTGGCTGCATTCACATTCCACAGCACTTGTCCAGGGTCTCTCCTGGGCCCTGTTTGGTATCCTCAGGCCATTAGACAGTTATTATTTTCTGTGTATTTTATTCAGTTCAAAGAGTCTGAAACACTGTGAGGACTGTGATGGAGCATATCAGCATTTGGATTTTATGCTGTTGGGCCCTGGATGCTCTGCATGTTCTGAAGATGACTGAGTGCGAAGTCTCCTGCAAGACTACAAATCCAGGACTGTGCAGTCTTAGCCACAGTGCTTATTTCTAGCGGTCCCAGAAGTGAGATTCCCCCAGAGCAGCATCTGGGGTTGGTTTCAGAAGAGATGCAGCTGATTGACTCTAAGTGGGAGCTCAAGAGTGAGTAAGATTTGTGCAGATCAGGTGGGCAGTGACCAGGACGAGTGAACAAACTGCAGACCCAAGCACCACCTGGCAGTAATGCACGCACACACACACATTTGTTGAATCCCTGATATTGGCTGGACTTTTTAACGCTCACCAAAGCTATATACAGTTTATGCTCTTGCAGGCTAATCAAAAAGTTACAAAGGAAAGTCTTAGGGGCAAAATCTGTTCCCTCACAGATCTCAGGGATTCTGGATGGCTGCATTTGGACAGCTTTTCTGTGAACAATACTGTCATCAACTTGAATGCAAAGGATAAGTTTGCACCAATTTTTCAGAGAAGCAATTTTTCTTATAGGCAATTTATTCAATGATTAATGCTGATAATGGACTAAGATGTTTCTTATGTTCCTTTTAGATAACACTGTGAGGGTTAGTACATGCATGGAGGGGGAAAAAAACCTAAAAACCCACCTAGATTCAGCAATTAACACCACTTGATGCAGCCTTTCTTTTACCTGGAGCTATTTAAATGACTACTGGGGTTTTTTTATTAGGTTTTGTTTTTCTTTCTAAAATGATCACCTTCCTTCTATTTAAAAATAACAGTGAGAGCAAATATGCCATTTATTTATTTTTTTTTCATTTAAGTAGATTCTGTCAGGAAAAAAACCCTTTTGTTACAAATATTCTCATAGACAGGGATTTCACCTCCAGCTGCACTCTAATGTTTGGATTGCTTGGGCATGCAGTACTTTTATTACTGCATTTGGATATGAGGAACACAAGGGTGGATTTTGATGGTCAACATCAGGAAATGGGACTGTTCAGAGTTAGCTCTGCTCCCATCAGAGCAAACAAATTCCCTTCATCTCCGCTGCCTGGGTTGTCTCAACACTGAGGTCTCCAGGGGTTTTGCCACTGACACCAGCAGCAGCAGAGTAAGACCCAATCTAAGCTGCCTGGTTTAGAACACCTGTGGATGTATTATCTTGCAGTACTGGCAGGGCATTAATAAGTGTCTCATTGCTTCAGGGCCTTTCACATCAATGCTACTCCAAAGCCTTTAAGCCATTTGGGCTCTTTATACAATACCAGTGTTACATATGGTTTCACAAAGAGTCACATACTCTTTCTAAGAGAGCCTGGCAAGGTCCACATTGATCTGGTGCCTTCTTTTATTTTTAACTTTCTTTTGCTCCAGTTTGGGTCTTACCTGTTTCAAACTGAACTGGACTGTGATGTGGTAGCTAACCTGACTGCCAAAATCAGAGCATGGGATCTTAACAAAAACTCACTCTGATCAAGGACAAGTTTGGAGACAATTCAGTGGGATTTGGACCAGGTACTCTTGAGTTTCCTCTTTCATACTCAAATTTTGCATCTGGGTAATGCCTTTGACTTCTTTGGAAATTACCCTGATCTGCAGGAGGGAGAAGAGAAAAATGTTTCCTTTTGTATTTGTTTTCTTTAAACATTTTCTCTTACATTGTTTCAAATCCTTTTGATTTATAGATCAGCACACACCCAAAAACAGTCCCTGGAAGAGACAAGGATTCAGAGGCTTGTTTGCACAGCTTTAGACCAAAGTCTGTTTAACTGTGAAAAATAACATTTTTGTAGGCTGTTACTTCTTAAAGAGTTGATGGTGCCTTCTGGAAATCTTTAAGGAATAGTTTGTTTAGGAGTGAATCTGCTTAGGTCAATATACAATCTTATTTTTCTCATCTCTGTGTGCTAACAGTCTGAAGCAAAACAAGCAGAAAAGGTACCCAAACCCTTGAAAAAAGCACAAAGAACAGAAATCTTATTTAATTATTAGAATACTTTCATGGAAAAAAAGAATCAAATATTCATACAAATTGTGTAGCCTTGTTTTTAGAAAGAGACCAAATCTCTGAGAGTTTTTCAACTGGAGCAGAGAGTAATCCAAATTACTTTTTCATTGGGAAGAAACAGCACTTTTCTGTTGATGTAAATAGTCTACACAGGCATCAACAAATAGACAGTGTGTAGACCAGCCGAAAATTTGGCAAAGAGGCCCTATATCTTCTAACATTATTCTCCTTAGGAAACTCAGATTTCACATTACCTTTAATCAGAATTAAGATGTAACAGGGGCATAATGTGAGGAACTAATTCTGCAAGCCGGTGAAGCATTTCCATATGTGAGGAGAATTTTTTGACGTAAAATCTTACTGTCAATGCTTTTATTGCTGCCCCGACATTTCTACAAGTGGCTTGGTAAGGAGCACAGCAGAATTCATTGCTGTCAGCAGCTGTTTGATCAGCTGGGAACATGTGCATGTGGAGTAGAGGAGAATATTCTTGAAATTGCTTTACTTTAAACTCTGAAGCAGTCTGACATTCAGATTCTGCTTCTCATGTTTTTTACGACAGCTAGTCTTATGCTAAGTCCATCTCAGTATAGAAATGGGTTGATAATTTTAGCAGTGGAATTTCTCTTCCATTTCACTCACTCCCTATTGAATTTAAAACACAACCTTCTCTAACCTTTTCCTGATTTCTTTCCTCATACTTAATCACAGAATTACAAATTGCATCAAGAAAAAAGACATGACTCTGAGAATCATATTGATCGGCCAGTTTTGTGTTCTTTCACCACCTGCCCAGATCAAGACACTCAGAGCACTGGGAGTTTTACAAATTCCCTGCCAATAGTTTTTAACCATCACAGTTTTGCAATCATAAGTAATGTCCAAAAGCTATATGGGGAAACAACCCCCTACTATGCACTGTAGAAATGGAAACAAGAAATCTAACATATGTATGTTACTCTCCATTTATCATTACTCAATAACACATCAACTTTTAGCATTTCATTTTATGAGAGTTAATGAATTCCAGTATACTGAGCTCTAAGGACGTGGGAGAAGTCAGTATCTTAGCTGGGTCCTGATGTTTCTACTTAGTTTAATTCAGCTCTTAGCAAAAATCTCTTGTTGAAGTCAATGGATATTTAACTCAAAAAACAATTGAATAAGGACAGAGAACTAAATTCAACATTCATTTGGTTAAATGTCTTTTGGCAAAGGAGCAGCAGAACTAGGCCTTAAGCAACATTTTCAGAAAAAAGAGATCTGAAAAAAACTCAATAGCAGAATTCACAAATTTCCTATATTAACCAAAAAAATGTATTATTACTGATGTCTGTTTCCTATGGGAAAGTTTGCAGTCACTGCTCTGCATGGGATAAAACACTGTAAAGAGTCACATCCATGCAATACAATCTACATGAATGGTCCCATTTTTTACCTTAACCACTGGTAAACTAAACTGTAAAGCAGAGCAATTTTATAAGAGCTTCCTATCAGTTTTATCAGTTTCAAGAATCCATTCTCGGAATACAGACCTGCCTGATTTTTGGTCAATCAGGCACATCTGCCTCCTTTCAACATTCACATCAATATGATACTATAGGACAAATCTTTAAGTTGATCACTGCTTTCAGGGTCAGCTTAGCCTTCAAATTATATAAATATTTCCCACTAAAATCCTGTCTGTATTTCCCTGAGAAAAGCTGAAGTTAACGGTAGTGATACTTAATCTGTACTTTTTATCCAGATGTGAATAACAAAAACAAAATTGCTCTACAGCCTGAGGAAACAAAATCTCTTTTTTACCTTAAAATTATCATTTTTGGTTCCTTAAGATGAACACGTTTCGTCTGCTTAACAGGAAACAGTTAACTGAAACATGGAGTCTTCTCACAGAGTTTTTCAGATGAGCAAAACTCAGACCAAAGTCCATATGATATTCACCCATAAACACAGACACACGACAGGAAAAATGCATTTTAAGTCTGTGTGCTGTGTGTTTTGGAAGAAGTTTGCCAAACAATTATGAAAAGAATGCAGCTTCCTCATCGCACCCTGGGAATGTACTCAGACACTGGATCGGTTCTCATTTGGCTTCAAAGAAACACTTGAATAAGCCTCATTTTTTATGGAATAATGTNAGTTAACTGAAACATGGAGTCTTCTCACAGAGTTTTTCAGATGAGCAAAACTCAGACCAAAGTCCATATGATATTCACCCATAAACACAGACACACGACAGGAAAAATGCATTTTAAGTCTGTGTGCTGTGTGTTTTGGAAGAAGTTTGCCAAACAATTATGAAAAGAATGCAGCTTCCTCATCGCACCCTGGGAATGTACTCAGACACTGGATCGGTTCTCATTTGGCTTCAAAGAAACACTTGAATAAGCCTCATTTTTTATGGAATAATGTTCATAATGTAATTTTATCTCTTA
>VZTR01007680.1:32656-59583 GCA_013400775.1 Chaetops frenatus | reverse complement strand
CTAGAAAGTTTAATGTTTCAAAACATGGCAGTGTAAGGTGCTTTTTAGTGTTTAGAGCACCACACTATGCTGTATGGAGGGGATAAATATTGGGACATAAAGGAAGAAAAAATCTTGCTGTTCTTGTCCCTTTGTGTTCAAGAATGGAACAGATGTAGACCTAGGATACATCCTCTCCAACTTCACTTTCCATTCTCCACCACGATCTCTCATCTCCATTTACATTTACCAAAACTGAGCAGTAATTAATGGACTAACCTAGTCATGTTTTCATTTGGGAACAATGCACTGTTTTTGCGTAACTTAAANTTTTTTTTTTTTTCCTTACAACAAATATTTCAGTGTTTTCTGCCAAAATTACAACCTCTCTTTGTGGATGGAGGTATGAATGGCCTTGCTTTCCATAAAATATCTGTTAACCTGGGATGATTTGTATACTGTAATGCTTCAGGGAGTCTAATTCTTTAAAGTGTTACGGGACATAATTAGAAATGTATACCTCACATCTTTGTGAGCAAAAACCCCAAAAGGATGGTGCAGCTTAATGCTAGAGATTACTGCTGAACTCCATCTTCATGGCACACTAATTGAATGCTTTTATATTCTAGCTATCTCTGCCCCTTCATTCTATATCAACTGCACAAAATATGTTTCAAGTCAAAGACAGAAAGTGCTGTTAAAAAGCCTTGGGATTTACAGATATTAATTCTATTTGGATTTTACCTTTCAGTAGTGAGGAAAGGTTGGAAGTGTTATTGTCATTCCCAACTGGCTGCATCTGAAATATTTAACACAGAGGTGTAGGTCTTCGGTAAAAATTTCTAGAGCCAGCAAAATATGGACAATATTCCTATGCCTACGTCTTGAATATTTCCTCATTGGCAACACTGACACATTTTAACCCATCTCAATTGCTAAGATGTCTCTCAAGTGAATTCATATTCATTAATGATGAATTAATTTCCTCTGTGTGTCTCATCCCTGTGGTTGGTATGTTTCTATCACAGACTGTCAGAATACCTAGTCATGTAAACCACAAGACAGGAAAACCCTGTGGTGTGTACAAGTTTAGCCATACTTCATGGATTTGGGAAATCATACTGGAAATCTCTTAAAAAGTATTTCTAGTGGAATGTCTTGTGCTTCCAACCTCTGTGTGATAAATAAAAACCTCTACAAGATATTTTGTGACCCTGTGTTTTCTTTTGGCTTTTTTTTTTTTTTTGTTGTGTTTTGGTTTTTTTATAGCTTTGGGGAAAATAGAGGCCATTCAATTTAGGGCTTATGCCACTTTGTATCATTTTCTACCATACAACCCCCTTAGAATTAGGAGTACATATCAAATCTGGGGTTTTTAAACCTAACTAAGTAAATACCCATGGGATTTATTTGTGCATATAGAATAGTTTTGTTAACTTTCAATTTTCCATGCTAAAATTTGCAACAGGCAGGTAGACCACCAGACAAGGATACCTATTTCAGAAATACTTAAATTTTTACTTCCAATTTTTTTCCACTTAAATTTTTCTTTCCTGATGGTATCTAGCCAAAGGAAAATGTGAGTATTTATATTGCTGTATTGGAGCATCTACAAAACAAAATATATTGATTCCAGGAAACAGGCATTTTTAACAGCATGCCTGTTATTCTCTGAAAGTGTCTGAGCATTTTTTTTCCATACACTTTATCCACTCTTCCAGTTCTCCTCCAAGGAAGCTAAAATGTTGTTTGACTGTTCTCACACCAGGCTAAAGCAAAGTTTCTGGGACAGAGTGGCAGCATCATGCTTGTTGAAGGTTGGCAAGAAAACAGATAACCAAGGCCAAAATTTCTCAGTCTGCTCAGGCCCTACCAGTTGCCTTTCAGTCCAACTGCCAGCTTTATTTATATCCTCCAGCAGTCCCAGGCTAATAGTGAGTGTAGCAGGTTAGCACTGGGTTTTACAGGCCCTGACATCAGTATATCATTTCAACATTGTCATTGGGTGTAATTTTAGAGATAGATAATCCAACAACATTTGCTCATAAAACTATCTGTTAGCTGAGGAAAAATGCCAAACAATTGAAGAAACTCATTCCCAGGAGAAGGGTCCCTTAACATTAGCTGAATCTGACCCCAAGACTCGTCAGTAACAAGGAATTCTAATGCCTATGGATTTCTGACTGAGTTTTATAGATTCATACTGGCACTTGATATGAAATTCTAGTAGAAGGCTTTCCTGGAGAAAATGTATAAAAAAATTTGTTCTTTTGTGCCTTCCATGTTTTTGGAATCTACACAAGATATAGAACTAAGAAATAAAACAGCAAAAAGATGGATGGATGCATGCATGGATAGGCAGATAAAGTAGTTCATATTTGAAAGGACTGGTAAATCAATTATTACAAAGAATATACTGAATTTCTTGGGATTTTGCATACTTATGAAATGAGTGGCTGATCCATCATTAGTAGGGGAGAGAAAGCAATATTTCTGCTACTGAAGTATGACAAGAATGTGATATTAAAATGCTACCTTTTATTATTGCTTATATTTTCACAGAAAGAAAGTAAAGTTCTTTCATAATCCATGTGGAGAATGAGTTTTACTTTTTGTTTGGGGTTTTGTGTTATAATAAAGCTACATTTTAATTGTTCATACCAGGAAATATATAAATATATGCTTAGCTGGTTAGATACATATGTAGTAGGAGTAAACTATGCATCTCATACATTCTTCTCTTTCTATATGAGGTTTTGTAATCTACTTATAATAACAGTAGAAACAACTTTTGGATCTATGACCCATGATATTCCTCAGGAGTGTAGATGAGCAAAGTCATGAGTATGAGAAAAAAAATACATCTTTCTTGTCTTAAGACATCTACAATCTGTTATTATATATTTAATATGTGAGAGCTAACTGTAAGAATATTAAAAATTTTGTTGCTTAGTTGTGTAAATATCAAAATGCATATGCTTTTAATTTTGTTTTTTTCTTAAGTCAGTATTAATTTTGGGCAAAATTAAGTTTTTCTTCTCTCAGACTGAACTCTGATTGTTATATAAACTACTGTTCCTCAGAAACAGAGGATAGGGGAGGGAGCAGTAACCACACCCAGTGGAGTAAATGGGCTTTCAAAGCTGGAAAAGGCTTTGTCTTTGCTTTCTGATAGCTCTATCTCATTGTTTACAAATACCAGATGTCTTAGAAAGACCTCACTTTCTGCCACATATATTCTTTCCTGATGAATCATTCCACCCATTTTAACACCAAGAAAATGTCAGTTCTTTTTAATTCTAAGGTTACCTTTCAGTAAGCTCCTTTAATATGCTGCTGTATCTCAGAGGAAAATTTAAGGGACCTTGGGAGTCTACTGAATATCTATTCTTTAAATACTAAAGGGAAAAAGTTTCACTGACTTAATTCTAAGAACTTGCAAAATCAGTGTCTCTCACCTCTCTTTCCCTTTTCTTTGCGCAGACTGTTAACAGAGCCATTTTGGGGATGCTGACAAAAACTCCAAGGTTTACAGCAGCTGGTATGTTTGGAGACAGTACCCTGGTACCATCTGTGCCTCTCCAGTTTCAGCCAAATTAGTCTCCTGCCCAGTTGCAGAGTGGAGAAGAGGAGCTGAGAGTGACAGGGAGCCTGGGCAGGTGGGGAGTAGGGCACCAAGGGCAGCAGTAGCATCAGACCCATGCCAAGGCTTCCAGCTTCACTGTGTCCCAGCTGCTTTGATGGACAAAAGGTAATCTCTTCAACTGACCTGATGGTTAGCTCACACTGAAATCTGCACCCTCAGAGTATGCTTTGTTTGCAAATATACTACCAAACAAAGAGATTGGGGGACTGCCTGTTGGCCCACAGGGTTGGTGCCAACACACGGTTGCCCTGGTCTCCCCTGCATCACACAGCCCATTGGAAACATCCCTTGATTTATTTCCTGTTCATGCCTGAGCACTGCCTGTGGAGTGCTGCTGATGCAGATCACAACTGCAGGGGAGGGTGCTAACAATTAAACAGCACAGGCAACCAAGCCATTCTCTAAGCCCCGTATCTCTACGGCATTCATGTCCACACAAAGTCCACTACTAATGTTATTCAAAGAGAAAAAATCTGAGCAATACTTTGGTGAGAAAAAAAACATTTAATTGATGACAAAAATTGTCAAAGAGGTTCTTGCTTTGAGTCTTTTAGTGACTCTTCAGTAGCAATGTTTGTCACCGTTAGCACTGAGACACTCAAGTGCTTGAGCATGTGGGTAACAGTGGGCATAAGGAGCCTTGAGAGATACCTGGTGCAGGTATTTCATTTTTCACAAATGTGATGGTGTTTTTTTTTGTTTCGGTTTTTGGTTTTGTTTGTTTGTTTGTTTATTGGTTGTTGTTGTTGTTTGTTGTTGTTGTTGTTGTTTTGGGTGGAGTTTTTTTGTAACAGCATGTCCTGGTTTCAAAACAATCTCTGTAGACCGCTGTCACATTAACTGGTGATTATAATTTAGTTCGTTCCTGTTAGCGTCATTGCTCTTTGGGTGACTTCCAACTTGTGGTGAGCTTAGCAGTTACACTCTAGATAGCTAATGAAGTCATGTTTGAGGGCTATGTAGTGACCTCCCTGTGTACTGAGGACAGCAGCCTAAAGCTCTGGGGTGCCTAATCGACTTTTCACCATACTTTTAGGGCTAGGATCGTGGCTGAATGGGTCAACAAATCTACAACTTCTGTAGTGACAACATGATTCTTTCACTTGGCTAATATAACAAGACTCAGTAATTCTAATTCTAAAATAAATGTCTATCTATCTGCATTGAAAAAGTACATGCATGACCATTCATATACTGTTCTCAGTATAGTTTTCCAACCTAAACTTATTTTTTCCAGAGATGAGATATTAGTTTTATAATTGTTCATGATGCTTTAGAAAAATAACAAGACTAACAAAAAAGCCCACTAATAACACTCCTACTGAAATAATAGGTATCCTTGGAGACTGATTTCTATATATGTTTCTCAGGACACAAAAGATCTTTTATCTGTGGTAATGGGGACTGCAGATTAGTAGAAGGGTAACTTAGGGCCATGGATACTAGAGATGTGATGGTGAAATAAAATGTCATTGGCATAAAAGTGTGTAAGTGCGAATTATGAAAGTGCCTACAGCTATTTGGACAGGGTAGCTGAGTTTCCTGTAGCTTTTAATTACTTCTGTGATTATCTGCTGAAAATGTATCTGTGCCTGTGTGCATGCATGGTTTGTGGGACCAGCTGAATAATGGATTGACACACGCAGACATTTATAGAAAAATATTGGAGAACTGCTTGAAATCTTGTAGGAAGAAAGGAGAGTACCAGATTTGTTTATATTCATGGGATGAGAAACCGTACAATATTCATGCTAAGAGTGATTAAAGTAAAAACAGATGCACACAAAGAGAGAGGAGGCATTTTTGCTCCTCTTACTGTGCTGCTTTGTTTAAGGAAAATTCAAAATGAGTTCCTCTCCACTGAAGTAAACTCTGAAGACTCCCCACTGAGCCAAAAGAGGGAGTTTTGCACTTTTCTTCTGCTTTCCCAGCATTGTGTCAACCTTTGCACTGTGTCGCACATCCTCAGTGCAAGGGACAATACAGCTGCCAGGCTCAGATTGGAGACAGGAGAGAAGAATCAATTAGTTTTTCTCTAAAAACTGTGGCCTGGATTTGTGCTGCTGCACATTTCGCATTTGGCTCTGCCATCCAGATGTGCTCTGTTTATGTCTGAATATGGAACTTATTTTGTTTGAAAGCTCTTACATTTTAAATGAGAATCTGGTATGGTAATTAGCCGTTCCAGAAATGAATACATTCAGAGAAACACAGAAGGTTAAAGGAAAAGGGATCACAGGCCAGGGATAGAATGAGGTAATTAATGTTTAAATCTAATAGGTGTGTTTTTCATATTTATATTCAATTTCAGTAGCCATTCTTGAGCCAATGTTGCCATAAAGAAATAAAAGAAGGACGAAGACATTAATTGATATAAATCAATAAAAACAAACAAAGGAAAAAGAAACGTTGGAGTCTGAGATCAGGTTTTCACAGGTGAAATAAATTTAGAGAAAAAAAAAAACATTTCATAACATTTTGCTATTTATGAACATCATACATAATTACTTAACATAATTCCTGCAGAAGTAAAATAACTGCTAATTGAATATCTAATAATGGATGATATTGCAAATTATGTAAAAAAAGACACCATCCTCTATTGCACTCCAGAGAGAACACATGATACTCCATGAGTGGAAATCATTGTAAATGTTGAAAAACAAACAAAGAAAAAATCCATAAGCTCTTCCACTTTGTGATTTGCAGATGCAAACATGGGTAAGACAACATGGGACCTTACTGCAATATATTTTTTTAAAGTAATTGCAATGAAACCTGTCATATATAAAAAAAAAAGAAAATTATATTTTAATAAAGAACCCAGAAGCAGAGAATATCCTTCAATGGAAGCTCTTATGTTTACTGAAATCTGGACATGTTTATTAAAATATTGATTCAGAAAATTAATATCATAATTCAAAAACTTAAAATTTTAAACTGTTCTTCATAAATAAATATATCTACATTACAATTAGGAAGAAATATGTTATCTTGAAATTTTCAGATTAATAATAGATTTACATGATCAGGATACTAAGTTTTTAACAGAATAGTCATAACCATAGTAGCTTGAGAAAAAAAAAAATACTATCTGAAGAACTGCTGTTACAGAAAGTTTCTTGATCAAAAAAAATTATCCAAAGAAAAGTAAACAGAATGAAATGAAGAAAGTTAAAAGGAGTTAATTATCAAAATCAAAGCCATGAAACAATATTGTTAATGTATGCTTTCAAATTTATCTCATGATTCCTGGGATACCAATATGAAGAACAAGTAATGACATCCTCAGTAAAGACCAGAAATTCTGCTGCAAGCCTTACACAATCCATTGGATTCTCACCCTGTCTTTCAAGGTCCTCTGAATAGGAACCTTTCAGAGGCAGTTGGAGTCCAAGCAGGTTTTATCTTTCAGCATAAGGGAAGAAGGGACCAGATAGCAGGGCTGAAGCCATTTGTGCTGCTCGAACACCTCACAGGCTGGGAAGAGTTGTGTACTCCCTGAGGTACCCTTTCCTCCCAGCCTTAGATCTGGGGCCATGGCTTCCAGGTGTCCTTTTTAGGGAGGACAGGGATCCTGGCATGAAGTCAGGATGCAGCCAGCATGCTCCCTGTTCTCACAGTTCAACTGTGGGCAAAATTTCACATCTGCTACCTCAAGCTATTAAAATGGACTTGGGCTTGACAACAGGCAACTCAGAGAAGATATTTTCTCTATCAATAGTGAAAGTCAGCTTAACATGCAGAGCTTTAAGGATTGCAAAGCACAGAAGGGACAAAAGCAATGAGAAAAACAGATGCTGCTACATTAAGGAAGTAGTGGTACTTCACTTGGACTTGACTGTGTAATTCCTCATGCCAGAAATTACTGCAGCTGTAGACAAGACATGATCAGTGTTTAGGTGTAAAAAAGTTGACAAAGACATGAAGGTCAGGACTCTCTGAAAAGAAACAAAAAGATAAAGCCTCATGGGAATGGGCAGAGGCTGAGGCAGTGGAGATCAGAGAAACAACCAGAATTTTCTTCTCCTTAACTCATACAGTAGAATGTGCCCTTGCAATGAGCAGTGAAAAACATTCATAACTAATAAGCAGTGAGCCAAGAATGGATAATCTTGCTAAATTTTTGTCTAATTTTAAAGCAAATAGTTTCCAATAAGAAAGAATATTTATTACATAAATAACTATAATATCTAAAATCACAGTAGTGAACAGTAATATATAAATTGCAGAAAAGATTTTTCAAATTACAGAAAGAAAAGAGAAGCATTTTTCTGGAAGCAGGCTGTTCTTCAATTGTTCATGTAAAACTTTTCTCTTCATTTTTTTGGGGTGCAGATAGTATTAGCCAATTACTGCTGGAGACAGAGTACTTGAGAGACAGAAATGTGTGTCCCACTTTGATGTAGTACAGAAATAATTAGCCCCGCCTTACCAGAAGGGGGGAGAATATAGAGAAGGGGAAAAAAAAAAGAAACCAGACCAAAAAAAAAAAAAAACCACCCTACCCTAAAAACTCCTGAAAGATTCAGTTCTGTACTCTATTCTTGAACAAGAACTACAGGTTATACAGAAATGAATAGGTATCCCCTAGGGGAGTAGACAAGGAAGATTTGTTACAGACACTGATCACCTGCTCATGTTACTGAACTGACTTCCACCTACACTTTCACATGCAAAAATCTCATCCACGAACACACTCAATTGTGGTGTTGCAGTGGTCACTTCTGCAGCAGAGGCACCAAAGCAATTTCTGCTACAGCTCTCAACTTTCAGTCCTTGAAAACTGGCAATTTCATGATACACTGCTTCATCTTGTCTTATTCCACTACATCTCAGACACCCTCTGAACTATGCTTTCTGAAATGACAAAATCTGCTGATTTCTGCTCTTCTTATCACATGTTTTAAAATAGCCTGTCCTTTAACACCAAAGCCACTGTCTACTATGTTGATGGATATTTCTGTTTTCTCCAGGCTATGGGCAGGAAAAATCATGCCAAAAATCCCATGAATTTATATTTAGTAGAAAGAAAATAGCCTAGGGGCTTATTGATTTTTGGTGGTTTGGGTTTTTGTTTGGGGAAGATTGACAGAGGGGTGGTGTTAGATCTATTGTTTCTTTCTTTGATTAGTTTTTGCTTTATGAGAAACTACTGAAAACACACTGAAAACTGTGATCAACAATGAATGTCCATGGAAGAAAATAACAATGGGATAAGCATGTGGCAACAACCCCCTGAAACTTTCACTGCTTCTTAGCTCAAGGGCTCCTTAGCTTGTTCCCAGCTTGGGTATCTTCTCAGCTGAAAGCTGTTTAATAGACCTCACTGGGATTTTTTCCCCCATGTATTAATTTATTATTTCTTATCTCATGAAAACTGCTTCTTCAGAGCAGAATACGGGAAGGACTTGCACAGACCCTGTTGATGTGTTCTGGAGAAATGCTCAAGTTCGTTGTTTTGAGCTCATTTGGTGTACAGCACTGCTGGGGTCAGTTCAGGAATTCTTGCACATTTGTACTTATTTGGTCTTGTTCCAGCACTGTCATTTACCTTAAACTGTTCTTTCTTCCCCACTGTGTTTTACCCGCTTTAACCTACTGATGGGAAGATTTCACTTAGCGAAACCATGTTATTTTAGACTTTGATTGTAGCATGGCTTTTCCACTTGCCTGATAAATTATCTCCTCTTTACACACATTCCCATTTCAATTTATCCTGCTGGAGCTTGGCTGACTAAAACCATGTAGAATATTTAGATAATTACTTCCTCAGAGTCCTGTGTGGTGCAGTCATACTTGCTCACCTCAACTGGAAAACTCTCCAGTTTTCATTCTAGGATTGCCTTTGACTCTTTCCAGGGCTGTTTTATAGCCATCCTGCAGCTGACTCATGCACACATTTTCTCTTCTTCCCTTATTTACCACAGCTGACACACCAGAGCCTTAATAATCCTTCAGCGCATGACCCTGTCTTACCGTAGTGCAAATTTCCATCTCACTTGCTATCCAGGTCACCCAAAGTTTCCTGCATGGTATTCCCATCTCCCCACTACTGAGAAAGTTCCTCGGCTTTGAAACAGCATCTGAACAGCCTAATTGCACATCCTTCAAAAAGTGGCTCTTTCACCAACCCATGCCTTTAACCTAACCCTCCCTGAAGCCTCTCCAGTGGAAGGTGTTTTGCCATGACAGCTCAATTGGAAGCAAGGCAACAGCAGTAAGCTTCCTTCAGGGCAGCACATCACACACCCAGGACTACAGAAATGAAAGTGTTTGAAGGAAATGTGGTCTGTTTACCACAGCAAACCACATGCCAGGCTCCTCTGAGGCTGAGCTATATTAAGGAACAAATGTCAAGACCCATTTCACTTCTGACAGGTCCAGTGCCTCTGATGGGCATAAGGAAGACTGAAGCAGCACCTATGAGTTACTACACCTATGAGAGATAGGGGCAAATGGTCACTCCCAGCTCCCCAGTGAAGAGGATGGGCTTCTTACAAGCTGCCCATGAAGGTTACTGCTGAGACCAGGGAGTGCTGAAAACACAGCTATAAGGGCTTCTTGGCCAGACTTCTCTCTTTTGCAGGGGTGTGAGCATGTCTAGACTTCATGGGAACTTCCCTGGTGCAAAGGTTAGTTGAAGTATGTGTACATACTCAGACATGCAGCAGCAGACATAAATTAGGCTAATACTAGCTGAATGAATCCTGTCAATAAAATTCCCTAATCTGACATCTTCCATTAAAAAACATTCATAATAAAAATCCTTCTGGGAAATTGAAGTTGTTTTTCTGTATATCCTCACTACCAATAAAAGACAATTTAATAGTACCTGGGAAGTGAGTAATGACAAATAACATAAAATTTAACTCAAAACTCTAGGTTGCAATGAGTGGATTACGCAGATTATAGCAACCCTTGATGCTCAGGTAAACCAAAGAAATAGTTGCTGCAAGGTAAGACAAAATATTTTGGAAAAGTTTCAAAGAATAATTTACAAGGTATTTCTTAAAGACCTGACATCCAATTCATGACAGCTAAACAGGTCAAAGATGCACCTTGTTAAAATAGAGTCAGTACCATGTTTACATTTTCTGTTCACTATTACTTTTCATTTTAGGGAAGACTACAGGTAATAAAAGACACAGCAATCAATACTTTCTTATCTAGGAATAGCTTTCCTGAATATTAGAAATGCCTGGTGATGGAGTGACTTTAACTTAAATTAGGCAAATCTCTTGAGCACATATTCAGCATCAAGTGCTATTCATTAAGATGAGGTACAAAACCAGGATTTGTCCACTTTGAGTAATAGCTTTCTATACTTGGTTGCCATGCAGGTAAAGCAGAACTTCCCCAAACCCTCCTGTTCTATCCAGTCAAGCTTTCAATAAACCTCTGCAAATACTTTGCAGTTGATGTTTTCCTTCTACTTCTGGAAGTCTGGTTACTGGTCCCTTTCTGTCTTCTAGATACACAGTCAACCTAACTGGTTATGGCAATTACATACAATTTACCTATTACACAACCGTGTATCAACTTAATTCAGAGTTCTGTGTGTTTACCCTCTGCTGTCCAATCCAAATCTCATTAAAATAAATTTTAAAAACCTCAAAGCTGCTGATGTCAGTGGAGATTAAATTAGTTATGGCCACAGTCTCACAGTTCTCTTCACTTTAGAGTTTGTTTCTTTCTTTTCATGTTCAGTTACTGCATTTTGTTGTGGTTTAACCCCAGCTGGCAACTAAGCACCACACAGCTGCTCACTCACACCCTCAGCAGTGGGATCAGGGAGAGAACTGGAATAGTAAAAGTCAAAAATATTTGTGTGTTGAGATAAGGACAGTTTAACAGGTGAAGAAAAAGCCACACACACACAAGCAAAACAAAACAAAGAATTCATTCACCACTTCCCATGGGCAGAGAGGTGTTCAGCCATCCCCAGGAAAGCAGGACTCCATCGTGTGTAACCATGGCTTAGGAAGACAAACACCATAACTCTGCACATCCCCCTTCCTTCTTCTTCTCCCAGCTTTAAATGCTGAGTATGGTGCCATAGGGAATGAAATGTCCTAGTGGTCAGCTGGGGTCAGCAGTCTCAGCTGTGTCTCCTCCCAACTCCTTGTGCACAGCCAGCCCCCTCCTCTTTGGTGGAGTGGTGTCTGAAAAGGTTTTGATGCTGTTCAAGCCCCGCTCAGCAATGATAGATACACCTCTACATTATCAATGTGTTTTCAGACAAATCCAAAATATAAACTCATACTAGTTACCACAAAGAAAAATAACTGTGCCCCAGACAAAACTAGCACATACTTTTATTTTAGTTTTATTTTATGTGAATCTCTAGCTTTGGTGCTACAAAGTAGTTTTCAGTCTCCAAGGAGTCTCCCCATTTCGTGGCTGTCAGAATAATGGATCATCTCAAATCTGAAATTTCTCCTGCACTGTCTGCATAGCAGTCTCAGTGCCACGAAATGTTAAAAGATTTGAATATATGTTAAAAGAGATGATCAGTAAAATCTGGCAATGTATTTCTTCTAACAGAATACCCCTATTCCAACACATAGAACAAGCTAGATTGGTATTTGTAATATATTTTACAGTGGCCTTCTTCCAAAATCTCTTTCTCCAAAGGGCTGATCATTAAAAGGTAGTGATGAAATTCAAAGCTTCCATTTCTAAAAGAGGTATGTAATGGCTGGGCTTTGGGTTTTTTTTCAGGTTCTAGAAATAGATATAAGACATAAAAAATAATCCACAGGGAATTTTTCTGTCACAGCGTGTGTACTGGAGAGATCAATTACAAGAGCATAAAAACGTGAAACTTTGTCATTAGAACAGTGTTGTTTGGAGCTGTGAAAACTCTGGGAGGAAAATGGTCTACAAAGTATTAATTTGAATTTAAAAAATTAATTGGCTTTTTTATGCTCATGCCTCTTTTTCCAAACATTCTGCTTGAATGAGCTTTCACATGAAGTTTTCTCTTGTATGCTCTGTGGACAATGTCAGTGTTACAACAGTGCTGTGAGGAGTCAGATCCACTTTCACAGATTTGCATTTTCTTTCAGCAACAACCACACCATGTTTGCTGGCAAAGAAATTTTTATCCACCAGCACAACAAGATCAAGCAGGGACCTGAGACTCAGCTTGGGTTTTTTTTCTGACACTTACTGTTATCACCTTGTCCTAGGGTGACTTTATGAAGTTTGTATCCCCAATCATCTGTTCTGCCTGTGTTGGATGTTGAGTTCTGTGCTTGTGGAGCTGGACGCAGGGAGCAAGGGAAGGGAGAAGCAGTGCACAGTTCATCTGCAGAAACTGCACTCTACTCCCCTGGAATTCCTTTTCTCACAGACTGTGTTGTCTGCAGCACGGACAGGGAGAGAGAGAGATAAGGCTCTTAGTGCTCTCACAGAGCTCTCAGCTTTGGCAGAGGGAGGAAGAGAGGGAGTTTTTCTTTGCTTTTTCCACTGGTTTTCCTCGTTGGCTGAAGGAAGAAGAGATTTACCTGAGAAATGTGATTTTTTTTCCTCTGGGACTGTTCAGCATCTCTCCAGTCCAGGACATCAGGACTGTTGCCTGGGGGCCCCCAAGCTGCACACCTGGCCCGAACCCTGGTGAGGCTGAAGCTGACTGAGCCACACCCACAAAAGGACTTTCTGACTTTGCCAGCTTTTCAGGGCTATGACAAGTTCTATTGTTTAATATTGTTCAAATTTTATGCTTATGAATACCTTTCAGGCCAAATCAAGTTTTTTTCGCTTTTGTCTAAAGAGATTTTTCTCCTGAAACAGTTGCGGGGAGAGGCTGCTGAAGTTGGTTTATTAGAGGAGGGTTCTAGGGTTTCCTCACAGATTTGCCCTAAACAAGGACAAATATCTTGGTGCCCAATGTGGGGCCTGAGAAAGTGGAATAAACCTGCACTAATTGCATTTTGGTAGTATTTACTCTATATTGGGATAAAGCAGTCAGTAGCCACGTTGCTTGAGTCTATAATGTCTCTCTGGGTGCAGGCCTTGATGTGACTCTGGTCCTTAAGCTTGTTTCAGGTAATAATATGCTTCTGGTCCCTAGGCTTGTTTTCTTATTCACAGATACTTGTATTGTTACTAATACATTACTTTTACAGTAGAGGGGCACGAGCTTGGGTTGCTATATTGCTGGGCATAGTGATAATGACATATAGGGAGTTAACAAAGGTATGGGGGTTTGTTCAAGATGTGTATGGTGTATTACTTCTTCATCCTACCCTGCATCCTAGTTCCAGTAGCATGTTNTTGTGCACAGCCAGCCCCCTCCTCTTTGGTGGAGTGGTGTCTGAAAAGGTTTTGATGCTGTTCAAGCCCCGCTCAGCAATGATAGATACACCTCTACATTATCAATGTGTTTTCAGACAAATCCAAAATATAAACTCATACTAGTTACCACAAAGAAAAATAACTGTGCCCCAGACAAAACTAGCACATACTTTTATTTTAGTTTTATTTTATGTGAATCTCTAGCTTTGGTGCTACAAAGTAGTTTTCAGTCTCCAAGGAGTCTCCCCATTTCGTGGCTGTCAGAATAATGGATCATCTCAAATCTGAAATTTCTCCTGCACTGTCTGCATAGCAGTCTCAGTGCCACGAAATGTTAAAAGATTTGAATATATGTTAAAAGAGATGATCAGTAAAATCTGGCAATGTATTTCTTCTAACAGAATACCCCTATTCCAACACATAGAACAAGCTAGATTGGTATTTGTAATATATTTTACAGTGGCCTTCTTCCAAAATCTCTTTCTCCAAAGGGCTGATCATTAAAAGGTAGTGATGAAATTCAAAGCTTCCATTTCTAAAAGAGGTATGTAATGGCTGGGCTTTGGGTTTTTTTTCAGGTTCTAGAAATAGATATAAGACATAAAAAATAATCCACAGGGAATTTTTCTGTCACAGCGTGTGTACTGGAGAGATCAATTACAAGAGCATAAAAACGTGAAACTTTGTCATTAGAACAGTGTTGTTTGGAGCTGTGAAAACTCTGGGAGGAAAATGGTCTACAAAGTATTAATTTGAATTTAAAAAATTAATTGGCTTTTTTATGCTCATGCCTCTTTTTCCAAACATTCTGCTTGAATGAGCTTTCACATGAAGTTTTCTCTTGTATGCTCTGTGGACAATGTCAGTGTTACAACAGTGCTGTGAGGAGTCAGATCCACTTTCACAGATTTGCATTTTCTTTCAGCAACAACCACACCATGTTTGCTGGCAAAGAAATTTTTATCCACCAGCACAACAAGATCAAGCAGGGACCTGAGACTCAGCTTGGGTTTTTTTTCTGACACTTACTGTTATCACCTTGTCCTAGGGTGACTTTATGAAGTTTGTATCCCCAATCATCTGTTCTGCCTGTGTTGGATGTTGAGTTCTGTGCTTGTGGAGCTGGACGCAGGGAGCAAGGGAAGGGAGAAGCAGTGCACAGTTCATCTGCAGAAACTGCACTCTACTCCCCTGGAATTCCTTTTCTCACAGACTGTGTTGTCTGCAGCACGGACAGGGAGAGAGAGAGATAAGGCTCTTAGTGCTCTCACAGAGCTCTCAGCTTTGGCAGAGGGAGGAAGAGAGGGAGTTTTTCTTTGCTTTTTCCACTGGTTTTCCTCGTTGGCTGAAGGAAGAAGAGATTTACCTGAGAAATGTGATTTTTTTTCCTCTGGGACTGTTCAGCATCTCTCCAGTCCAGGACATCAGGACTGTTGCCTGGGGGCCCCCAAGCTGCACACCTGGCCCGAACCCTGGTGAGGCTGAAGCTGACTGAGCCACACCCACAAAAGGACTTTCTGACTTTGCCAGCTTTTCAGGGCTATGACAAGTTCTATTGTTTAATATTGTTCAAATTTTATGCTTATGAATACCTTTCAGGCCAAATCAAGTTTTTTTCGCTTTTGTCTAAAGAGATTTTTCTCCTGAAACAGTTGCGGGGAGAGGCTGCTGAAGTTGGTTTATTAGAGGAGGGTTCTAGGGTTTCCTCACAGATTTGCCCTAAACAAGGACAAATATCTTGGTGCCCAATGTGGGGCCTGAGAAAGTGGAATAAACCTGCACTAATTGCATTTTGGTAGTATTTACTCTATATTGGGATAAAGCAGTCAGTAGCCACGTTGCTTGAGTCTATAATGTCTCTCTGGGTGCAGGCCTTGATGTGACTCTGGTCCTTAAGCTTGTTTCAGGTAATAATATGCTTCTGGTCCCTAGGCTTGTTTTCTTATTCACAGATACTTGTATTGTTACTAATACATTACTTTTACAGTAGAGGGGCACGAGCTTGGGTTGCTATATTGCTGGGCATAGTGATAATGACATATAGGGAGTTAACAAAGGTATGGGGGTTTGTTCAAGATGTGTATGGTGTATTACTTCTTCATCCTACCCTGCATCCTAGTTCCAGTAGCATGTTTTGGGAGTTTATTTGTAACTGCACCCAGTTCGTTAGAGGAGGAGCAGGGCATGAGGCTTTTCAGCCTTTCCTTTCCTTCTTCTCCTTTGAATCAGTTACATCACATTTTGAGAATGTTCAGTTACCCCTGAGTGTTATAGAGACCACTTTTCTGGTATTTTATCTGGTAAGCTTCCTCTGTTTGGTCTGGAGTTTGTCTAGAATAAGGGCTGATATATCCAGAGGAGCTGATGAGGCCCCTGACCCAGGAGTAGACCCAAGTGTGGAAAATCTTGAGTGGAGCAGAGAATGGGAGAGACTGGCTCTCCCTGAAGGAATTTTCTGATGCCCCAGCCTGGGAATTTTCAAGTGAACAGATTCAGAACCCAGATGAGGTGGGGAAATATTTGGAAGAGAAGTGCCATGATGATTCTAATGAGGAAAAGCTCATTGCAATAAGCTGAACCCTGGCATATGCTTATCGCACGCTGCTAGATACTGTAGGGTAGCAGATAGAGGCAGGGGGACAGGGAGATAAATCAGCAGACATCCCAGTCACTCAGGCTGCAGCAGATACCCCAGTCATTCAGGTTGCAGCTAAACCAAACAGTGAGCCTAACACATTGGTGGTCGCTGCAGGAAAGAAGCACACACAACCAAAACCGATCAGCAAGGGGATGATGATGATCCAGGGGAAGGGCCCTCAAAGCCCACAACTGACTTAAAACCAGAGGTCACTATTGCCTCCTTTTCCCTGAAGGACCTGCGTGGCCTGAGAAAGGATTACACTCAACCATCTGATAAATCCATAATTAGTCCTTCTCTGGGATGCTGCAGGCGAGGCTACAATTAGGGACGGTACTGAAGCAAGGCATTTGGGATCCCCGTCACATGATCCGGTTATCGACCAAGGAATGGTTAGGAATGGCTCACAGTCTCTGGCCACAGATCTCAGGAAGTGTAGGGCAAAGATATCTGTGTGCAGACAATCTCTATATGCAGCAAACGGAGTGAAAGGCCATAGAACAAGGGACTCAACTCTTGAGTGAAATGGCAGTGGCAGAGATTGTTTTCTCAGAGGATCCAACAATGTCTAGTAATCCAGACTTGGTAATATGTAGAGTCATAATGTGGGCNACCTGAGACTCAGCTTGGGTTTTTTTTCTGACACTTACTGTTATCACCTTGTCCTAGGGTGACTTTATGAAGTTTGTATCCCCAATCATCTGTTCTGCCTGTGTTGGATGTTGAGTTCTGTGCTTGTGGAGCTGGACGCAGGGAGCAAGGGAAGGGAGAAGCAGTGCACAGTTCATCTGCAGAAACTGCACTCTACTCCCCTGGAATTCCTTTTCTCACAGACTGTGTTGTCTGCAGCACGGACAGGGAGAGAGAGAGATAAGGCTCTTAGTGCTCTCACAGAGCTCTCAGCTTTGGCAGAGGGAGGAAGAGAGGGAGTTTTTCTTTGCTTTTTCCACTGGTTTTCCTCGTTGGCTGAAGGAAGAAGAGATTTACCTGAGAAATGTGATTTTTTTTCCTCTGGGACTGTTCAGCATCTCTCCAGTCCAGGACATCAGGACTGTTGCCTGGGGGCCCCCAAGCTGCACACCTGGCCCGAACCCTGGTGAGGCTGAAGCTGACTGAGCCACACCCACAAAAGGACTTTCTGACTTTGCCAGCTTTTCAGGGCTATGACAAGTTCTATTGTTTAATATTGTTCAAATTTTATGCTTATGAATACCTTTCAGGCCAAATCAAGTTTTTTTCGCTTTTGTCTAAAGAGATTTTTCTCCTGAAACAGTTGCGGGGAGAGGCTGCTGAAGTTGGTTTATTAGAGGAGGGTTCTAGGGTTTCCTCACAGATTTGCCCTAAACAAGGACAAATATCTTGGTGCCCAATGTGGGGCCTGAGAAAGTGGAATAAACCTGCACTAATTGCATTTTGGTAGTATTTACTCTATATTGGGATAAAGCAGTCAGTAGCCACGTTGCTTGAGTCTATAATGTCTCTCTGGGTGCAGGCCTTGATGTGACTCTGGTCCTTAAGCTTGTTTCAGGTAATAATATGCTTCTGGTCCCTAGGCTTGTTTTCTTATTCACAGATACTTGTATTGTTACTAATACATTACTTTTACAGTAGAGGGGCACGAGCTTGGGTTGCTATATTGCTGGGCATAGTGATAATGACATATAGGGAGTTAACAAAGGTATGGGGGTTTGTTCAAGATGTGTATGGTGTATTACTTCTTCATCCTACCCTGCATCCTAGTTCCAGTAGCATGTTTTGGGAGTTTATTTGTAACTGCACCCAGTTCGTTAGAGGAGGAGCAGGGCATGAGGCTTTTCAGCCTTTCCTTTCCTTCTTCTCCTTTGAATCAGTTACATCACATTTTGAGAATGTTCAGTTACCCCTGAGTGTTATAGAGACCACTTTTCTGGTATTTTATCTGGTAAGCTTCCTCTGTTTGGTCTGGAGTTTGTCTAGAATAAGGGCTGATATATCCAGAGGAGCTGATGAGGCCCCTGACCCAGGAGTAGACCCAAGTGTGGAAAATCTTGAGTGGAGCAGAGAATGGGAGAGACTGGCTCTCCCTGAAGGAATTTTCTGATGCCCCAGCCTGGGAATTTTCAAGTGAACAGATTCAGAACCCAGATGAGGTGGGGAAATATTTGGAAGAGAAGTGCCATGATGATTCTAATGAGGAAAAGCTCATTGCAATAAGCTGAACCCTGGCATATGCTTATCGCACGCTGCTAGATCCTGTAGGGTAGCAGATAGAGGCAGGGGGACAGGGAGATAAATCAGCAGACATCCCAGTCACTCAGGCTGCAGCAGATACCCCAGTCATTCAGGTTGCAGCTAAACCAAACAGTGAGCCTAACACATTGGTGGTCGCTGCAGGAAAGAAGCACACACAACCAAAACCGATCAGCAAGGGGATGATGATGATCCAGGGGAAGGGCCCTCAAAGCCCACAACTGACTTAAAACCAGAGGTCACTATTGCCTCCTTTTCCCTGAAGGACCTGCGTGGCCTGAGAAAGGATTACACTCAACCATCTGATAAATCCATAATTAGTCCTTCTCTGGGATGCTGCAGGCGAGGCTACAATTAGGGACGGTACTGAAGCAAGGCATTTGGGATCCCCGTCACATGATCCGGTTATCGACCAAGGAATGGTTAGGAATGGCTCACAGTCTCTGGCCACAGATCTCAGGAAGTGTAGGGCAAAGATATCTGTGTGCAGACAATCTCTATATGCAGCAAACGGAGTGAAAGGCCATAGAACAAGGGACTCAACTCTTGAGTGAAATGGCAGTGGCAGAGATTGTTTTCTCAGAGGATCCAACAATGTCTAGTAATCCAGACTTGGTAATATGTAGAGTCATAATGTGGCAAAAACCTGTACAACTTGCGCCACAAGAATATGCTACTGCTTTAGCAATGATGAAATGGGATAGAAGGGATGAGACCGTGTTTGACATGGCGAGGAAGATCCTTGCATATGCAGATGCCATGCATGGGCCAACACATGCAAGAATTGCAGCTGTAGAAACACACCTGCAGAAATTAGAAGACAAGAAAGAGGAGGATCACAAGAAACTCAGAGGCTGTGGTCTAATGAGAAACTTGAACAGAGGGAGATGGGGAACCATGCCACAGAGATGGGAGACACGAGAACCCTTGCTCCAGGGATAGAAGAGAATTTTTGCTCCCCAGAGATAGGAGAAGAGAACCCTTGCTCCAGAGTTAGGAAAAACCTTGTTTCTAGAGAGAGGNCAACTTGGGCCACAAGAATATGCTACTGCTTTAGCAATGATGAAATGGGATAGAAGGGATGAGACCGTGTTTGACATGGCGAGGAAGATCCTTGCATATGCAGATGCCATGCATGGGCCAACACATGCAAGAATTGCAGCTGTAGAAACACACCTGCAGAAATTAGAAGACAAGAAAGAGGAGGATCACAAGAAACTCAGAGGCTGTGGTCTAATGAGAAACTTGAACAGAGGGAGATGGGGAACCATGCCACAGAGATGGGAGACACGAGAACCCTTGCTCCAGGGATAGAAGAGAATTTTTGCTCCCCAGAGATAGGAGAAGAGAACCCTTGCTCCAGAGTTAGGAAAAACCTTGTTTCTAGAGAGAGGGAAGAGAAGAGCCTTTGCTTTTCTACCAGAACAACTCACCCTTAAAATAATACCCCAGTAGACAGAGATGAGCCCTCCAAAGCAGTTTTGGGAAGAGCTGTGTGTCGAGGGAAGGAACTTTCACACTGTGAACAGATTTCCTTTTCCGAGCAGCTGATTCGCTGTGATATTGGAGCCATGAGAGAATGGTGGTCTTGTGGAAAACTCTCCATGGCATGGCAGGAGAGACTCCTCTCCCTAACTGAACTGAAGACTGTAGGAGAAAATGTCCCCATTCATGTTCTAGAATAAGGTGTCTAGAACTAAATCTGTGCCAAAAGGAGCTTTCAGGAAAACATCATGATGGACTTCATGCAGTAGAACATATAAACACATGATTAACTTTGAGTGGCTGAAAACTCCTAGCTGAAGAAAAATATTTTCATTTCTAAAGTTAAGCATGTACACATGTATTTATTAAATGAGGTATCGTGTGAAGAGCATATCCAATCCTGTGTAAACATAAATCTGAGTCTGCATCCTTGGACACAAGTTTTTTGCCATTTACTCCTTTTTCTTAATCTTTTTTTTTTTTCTTTTTACAATAGATTACGGTTTCACTGAATACAATGTCAATGAAAGTTAGGTATACACACATAGTGGACATCAGCATTTTTATTTCAGCCTGTATATCCCTTTAAATGTTGGGGGAAAAAAACCAAAAACACAACAGATTAATTTACTTGAGCAATAAATCCTCCCCAAACTGTTGCTTTAACTAATGGGAAGATGCCTACAGACATGGCACATTTAATACATTAAATAAAAATACACAGCTAAAGGAGGAAAAGAGAAATTTTTTTTAATAATTTCTATTTAGCCAGAAGATATAATTACCTAATAGGGTTTGGGGTTTTTTTAAGTCTTTCAAACTAACATTTCTAGGTCAATAGACAGGTTTTGTCTAGAAAGCTTTCATTCAGTAATGGATCAGGATAGTGTTTCCAACCACATTGCCTGTAAAAAAGGTCACAATGCATTTTTATGACCTTCTGCCTCTTTGCCCTGGTATCCAAGGTACAGTGATACAGAGGATCTCAAATGACTTACACAGAAGGGGTCAAAGCCAAAATGTTTTCAACCTTTAGCAATCATGCCAGAGCACCATGAGTACCTCTTTCACTCCTTATCGTTCATCTGGTCCAAGAGGCACTGTCTTGCTCTTTTAAAAAGAAAGCATAAAGCATGTTATAATATGCTATGTTTGTGTACCAGGGGGGTTGTTTTCAACATTTTTTTCATTGTTTTTGTGTTGGTTGGTTTATATTGTTTGCATTGTGTTTCAGAAAAAAATTACTTTCATGTATCATCATAATATTATTTTTATCATCATGAATGCCATCCCTTTGAATCAACTCTTGGCCTCTAAACTTCTGATGTGAGCAGAGTGGATTTTCTCTTCTGAACAGGGATGTTGCTCTCTTAAAGAGTATCAGGTCCTGTTTCTTTAATGTTAGTGTCTTATCTTCCCCCATGTGACAGAATGCCTGATGGCAATATCTCCCATAAAATAAGCAGACACTAACCATTATAACACTTGAGTAGTTTTACTTCTCTTTTTCTCTTCATTACCCTTTTGTCACTTTTTGCTAAATAGAAATGCTTCTCAGCTTTGTTATTTCCCTATATGTTGGATTTTCCCTTCTCTCTTCTCTTTGTAGAGTCATAGAATCATTGAGGTTGGAAAAGACCTTTAAAAACATTGAGTCCAACAATTAACCCAGCACTGAAAAGCCCACCATGTCATGTCCCTAAGTATGACAGCTACATGTGTTCTAAATACTTACAAGGACAATGATTCCACCACTTTTCTGGGCAGCTTGTTTTAATGCTTGACAATCCTTTCCATGAAGGAATTTTTCCTAATATCCAATCTAAACTGCCTCTGGCACTACTTGAGTCTATTTCTTCTTATCTTATCTCTTGTTATGTGGGATAAGGCACTGATCCCCTTCTCACTACAGCCTTTTCTCAGGTACTTGGGAGAGAGTGATAAAGTTCCCCCTTGAGCATCTTTTTCCCCAGATATACAACCCCAGGTCCCTAATTCTTCACATAAGACTTGTGCTCCCAATTCTTCCCCACTTCCATTGCCCTTCTTTGGACACACTTCAGCACCTCATTATCTTTCTGGTAATGAGAGTCCCAAAACTGAACACAAGATTCAATAATCTGCTTCACACATTTTCTCTTCCTAAGGGGAAGCCCAGCAAAATTTCTTTTCAAATTAAATTAAACCTTATTACCCTCCAAAATAAAGTGGTGATGTCTAAACAGTTATTGGAATTGCTTTTGGCTGCTACTAATTGCAAAATGATGCCCAAGTTTTATTTTAGGAATATTAATTAATAAGAGGTGTGAGCCCAAACCATACCTTTTGCTGTGGCAAGACTTTAGCACTACAGAGGACTGAGTTGCAAATGCCCAGGAATGTTCTCTGATGGTTTCTGATCTGTTTCAATATAAGTTACTGAAAAGTAAGTCATTTAGTTCTCTCTGAGACATGCTATGCCATTTCAGAGGTGGATTCCCAGAAGCTGCAGATTGGCAAAGAAAACACATGCTTTTAGGACAAGAAATAGAGCCTAAGAAGAATATAATCCCATGCATCTTTGAGCATCCCTGGTGACAGTAGGCATCTTTCTTTGCCCAGGGACTTGAGCTGGGACTTTTATGTTCATATCCAGTTACCACAGACTAGACATGGCATGACTGGGTTTACTATAGTCATCATATTTACATGAAAATTGTATCAAATCCGCATTGTTTCATAAGGTCCATTTAACTCAGCAGACATGTTATCTACTCCCATTAAATAACAAGCCCAAGTCTGGAATTAAAATATTTTGTGACATGACAGTGTCCACATCTGCTGTTACTGGTGGAGGAGCAGTAATCTTCTATTAAATTGCAGTGAAATATTTTGGACACTCTATTTTAACATTCTATTTTAACCTTCTATTTTAGCAGTTTAACTAAGCATTTTAAGTCCAAATCTGTTGGGGAATCACAGGCAGAGGAACACACAATATACTCTTTACTAATAAATGAGCAATAATATTATTTCATATTTGTGTCAGAGTTCTTCACAAACCTCCACTCATCATTTCTGCTTTTGTTATTTGGGGAAATCCAATATATGACATGAGAAAAGGAAGAGAGAAAAAGTGGAATTTCCACAAGCTGCTGTTCACAACTTCTTTGAAGGAAAAAATATACAGTATTTTACAGCTAGTCATCAGTCTCAGTGTTGTTTCTCTCCTTCAGTTTCTATCTGGTGCAATTCTTTTATATTGAATTCCTCAACCTCTTCAGATCCCCTGTCATCAAGAAGGCTCAGGAAGAGGGAGAGAATTCACTGTCTGAAGAAGGCCAGTGTGGGAAGAAGAAGATTAAACAGTTAGAAACTTTCCCTTAGTTCAAAGACAGACTGAGAGTAAGCAGAAAAATTATGCAGGGAAGTGTAGGAAGTTTTATGGTGCGAGTAAGTCTGCACATTTCTTTGTGTTAAAAATAGAATTAGAAATTATTCTGGAAACTGTATAGAACATACATGTTTGTTTGATTATTTCTGCTACTTTGCAAAACAGAAGACATCTTCAGTGGAAAGGAGATATTTGGAAAGCATGAGCTCAGGTTATTGAGACATGCAAGGAAGCCTGGGTCGTTGGAGCCCTGGTGCTTATAGAGTGCTATGTGATCAACTTTCCAGGAAAGGATAACAGACGAGTGAACTTCCATCCAGAACAAAAATGACATAATCACACATACAAGAGCAAAAGAGTGTATGTTGTACCTATTTACAGGACTCATGTGAAAGTCTAAGAGCATATCAGTATGAGGAGAATAAATATTTAGATAAACTGGTAAGACTTGAGAAATGCATCTGCAGTGTGAACCATCCTTCCTTGATAATGGAACCTTGTTATTTACAGAACTGTTCTTTATCATTTCAACCTTCCTTTTCAACTCTTCTCTTTTCACTTGGATTCTGTGTAACTTGACCTGCAGTTTTCAAAATAATTTATCAATGAATCTGGACCTAATCCTACATTGTCTTTGATTTGGAAGCCTGGAACTCATTCACTGGGAGTTTATTCATTTATTTGTAAATCCAGTAGTTTTGGAAAAAAAGGGACAAAAAATTGTCTACACCAATACTTTTCAACAACTGGCATATCATTCTAAATCTCATCGATATTATGCTTATTAGACATCTGAGAGCAAAACATGATGAACTGGGCGTTCACTTTGTAGCACTATTCTGGTAATGCAGCATTCTGTTGGAAACTCATGCTAATGAAGTCACAGTATTACTTCAAGCAGAGAATATATCATCATGTTCATTAGAAAAATTTTTCCTTGCTTGTTTTTTTTAATTTACTAGCCTTTTTAAATGAAATAATTTACTAAAAAACTGTGATATGGTTAAGGAAAAAGAAAATGTTTGAAACAAGAATAACAGACCACCTGTAATCACCAGTTCAGTGTATCACTGGCTTGTGATGATTTCTAAGCTACATAGTACAAAAATAGTGACATTGCAGAGAAAATAGAAAGGTTGTTTTTTCATTTGCTCTTTACCTGATTTTTTACTTTTTAACAGTTCTCACTTTCAAGATTTCTGTTTTGCTTTATTCCAATGTCAGGCATGAATGAACTTATATTCTTCCTGCAGTCAATAATAGGAACAGTTATAGTAGCCTGTCCTACAGGCTATTTCATGTCTGCATTATCACTTTACATGACACGACTTAGATTGCAGCTTCATCTTTGTGGGAAAGCACAACCACCGAAAGAGTAATTTGCTGTTGTACGAACAACTGGGCTTGATATGTCATATCTCCATTTGCTCAGATGACAAACCCTTTTTTGGACCAACAGAGAAGTATTTGCTCATAACCTGCAACTAAGCATTGATTTCACATTACATCAGTTCTATATAGACTCAATCCTCCTTACACTATTCATATGGGAATTCTTTTTGAGACTCTAACCAGTCATGAGGAAGTTAGCAGTATTTGGCTGCTAAACCTTTTCTTTTCTGTCTCCCATTTCTGTTGTTCACCCCCACAAATATGATGAGATCAGCATTAACCACTTATTATCTGCACATCCACCGTATATATGGATTTGTGGGGGAAAAAAAAAAAAAGAAAAAGCAAACAACCTATGGTGAAACTTGGGAGTAATGAAATCCTGGCACTAACTGCAGAGTGAGTTAACTGTGCCTGAGTTAAAACAAAGCTGCCCCTTCTAAAGGCTGCCATCAGATACCTTTCTGGAGGGGCACTCTCTGCCGTTATTTCTGCAGACACAGTGAATATGTACTGATCCTCTGCTGCTGCAGCTTTTGTTTCCAGGCCTTCATTTTCAATGGTTGCCATAGAATCTCTCCATTATCATATGAAAAGACACACACACATACACACACACACACACACACACACACACACACCCCACACACACAAAACAACCAAAAGCCTGTTGCTAAAGCCATGGACACTTCCCAGTTTTCATGTAAAAGGAAAAATATATCTGGAAGTGAAATGGTCGCTGAGGCAGAAGCAGTCTTTAGCTCTCCGTCCGTCTTTCTCCTTAGAGACGACTTGATTTCTGTTTCACTTTTAGCTACATGAACTCCTTACTGGATCTTCTTCCTGACTGCCATAACAATTACAGGCTATTTATCCACAAAAGTGGTTTTAATTGCCTCTTAAGTCAAGGGATAGCCATGTATTTTTCTTGCCTAATTCGTTATGCACGCTGTCCTGTCTTGGCATGCACTTGACTTGAAGAGTTTAGGGTCCAATTCCCAGAGTCCAGCTTCAAAATTGACATGAAGAGCTACTGGAAACTGATAAACACACAGTCTTTGGTATACAAATTCTTTTATTACAAGATTGCTAATTTGCTGTAAATAGAGGAAGTATTTATTGTATTTAAGTTATTGGGGATGAGATGCCCTGGAAAAAGACATATTTTCCCATATAACCATTTAAGCAATGAAGCCTAACCCCATTTATGAAGGAAATATGCTGGAGAAATCACACTCCAATTAATGGATCTGCAAAATAATTTCTACTGTTTCACTGTTTACTTCAGCATAAAAGACGTAAAGAGAAGAATTTTTTTTAAATCCCAGGGCTTTGATAAAAATAGAAGTTTTGTTTTGAAAGACCATTCATGATGTATATTTATAAGAATACCTCCAAAATCTGATAAGGCAACATAATATAAACATCTTACTGCATCGTCATGTAAATGAGTGATTTTCCAATTCCTTCAATTCTACTAACTTCCAAAAGATCAGGATTTCTCATAAGGAAACTGGAATGGTTTTCCCCACCCCCACAACTTGTTTTGAGCATATATAATACTTTCATGTGTATACATGTTGTGGTTTAAAGGACAACAACTTTTTTTTCCTTCCTGGGGGGGGGTTCTTTGTTTTCCTACTTCCGCCGGGACAGTTTCCAGCAGAGGTGAGGAGCCCATGGATTGGCTAATTTTAAGATGGGCACTTCATGTAGCCACTTGAAATTAGAGGCGTCTTTGCGAAGCTTACATTTTTTTAGGAGCGGGAAGTTGGAAGCCCTCTTCGACTTCCACCCGCGTGGAAGGTAACTCCGGCATGGCCCAGGCCGGTCGCTCCCCAGGCCGTGCCGGGGCTGCGGCCGGGGGGCCCTGCCGGGTTCCC
>VZTR01007680.1:0-23526 GCA_013400775.1 Chaetops frenatus | reverse complement strand
CTAATATCCAACCTAAACCTCCCCTGGCACAACTTCAGGTTCTGTCACTGGTGACCACAGAGATCAGTATCTGCCCCTTCTCTTCCCCTCACAAGGAAGTTTCAGGCTGTAATGAGGCCTCCCCTCAGTCTCCTCTCCTCCAGGCTGAGCAGATCAAGTGACCTCAGCTGCTCCTCGTTCCCCTCAAGAGCTGCCTTTAAAGCACCTCCTTCTGTTTCTAACACATAGACCCACATAAACATAAAAACGCATGGACAACAGCTAGGATACTCTAGTGAGAACAGCTCTAGTCCTGCACATCTGATTACACTTATTCCTGTGTTATCAAAAAATCAAAATAATAGGACAAAATAAAATATACTTATGAAACCAAAAATGGCAGGATATTGGGAGAAAGGCTTGGAGATGAATGAAGGAAAATCAAGGATGAGACTTTTGGGGCAATGGAAGCATCTGGTTAATTTTGCCAAGAAAAGCAAAATAAGCCAAAAACATTCATCAGGATAAGCAATGCAGTAAAAGTACATAAGTAATACCTCTCCTAAATCTTTTCCTGGCTTCCAGTGCTGTTGGAAAGCATTAGTTCTTCTTCGTCATGTCTGCTAAGCACATTCTTGGGGGGGGGGGGGGGGGAAGGAGGGCACTGAAGAAAATGAAAAAAGAGCAGAGAGTGAATTTAATCTCGGAATCCTGAAAAAGTCGCCTGTGTGCTTTTTCTAGCCTCTGGTACAGCAAACCAGGTTGCTATGGTAAAATGGGTCAGAGCAGTAAGCAAGTTAGCTTGTGCAACAAAATCAGACTCCTGGTGCAGTGATGGGAGGCAGAGGCCAAAGCACACAGTAATCTAGAGCTGAATCTAGGTCACTGGGGTGCTTTGTAGCTGCAGCTGTCCGTGTGGGACTGTGATCTCCGGCAGGGCTGGCAAAGCCATCCTGACGGCTGGGCTCCTGCTCAGCGGTTACGGGTGTGCTGGGGGAGCTGTTGCTTTGTCTCCTTCAGAAACAAATTATAATTTTAGATTTTAAATTATGGATGCATATGCAGGCAGCATGTGTCTGTGTGTGTATTATGTATGCACATTTATTTTAAAATAAGACATACTCAGCAGGCACATGGCCCATATTTTGGGAACCCATTACACAAATTAACATTCACACTCCGAATGATCATTATCACATATTTATGGGAACTGTGCATACCACTCCATGAAGGCTATAAAGATCTGCAAGCAAACGTAAGAAATCTCTTCTCCGGCATACCTAATGAATTGCCCCCCTCAGATAAACACCCTCCCAAAAAAGCCTGGGAAAAGAAAGAAGGTTTTGGAGAATGTCAGGGAGGTCGTCCCATGGTTCAGTCTCTCACATCCCCCTACAGACGTATGCTGACACACCCATCCGTGCAGCAATATATTATTATCATTTACTATTCTGTGACTGTTAAAAAACAACAAAAAAGGAAACAAACAAACAAACAAAAGAAAACCTCACAATCAGTTTAGAAAAAGCCAGAGAAAGGGGCCAAATCAGGAGCAGAAGTAAACAAGCATAGTTCCTGCTGATGCTGATGGAACTACAGAGGCTCCATTTAGACTTAGATACAGACATGGTCCTTGCCCATAGTGGGGTGAAAAATGGCCCAAAATGGAGATTCATATGGAATATAGGAAAGGTGCACTTCTACATGATGAGGTTGGCAGCTCTATGAAGTATGAGGACTGTTATGCCATCGGTTTTTTCTGCCTTTTTCTTTCCTATGTTTAGAAATTCTGCCAGGCAGAATTTCCTATATTGGCCTGGGATTCTAGGTTCTGCAGAAGAGATCCTGGATACATTCCCTCCACACTGATGCATCAGCTTTCAGTGCACACAGAACAAGCCTAGAGCTCCACACCAGATCTACTGTGTGTGCAGTGATTGACTCCATAACAAGCACACGGTGGGTATGAAGCTCCCCAGAAGCCTCCTGGCACATGGCATATGTGCTGGATAGTTCTTATATACACCAAAAGTCTGGCACACTGTATGCCAAATATGTAATTCTGACTTGTCACGTTTTGTCTGTGTTGTGTAAAAATCTGGCATAAGCATATAATAACACCAGGTAGAGATGTAAGTGAAATGATGAAATATGAACCTTTTCTATTTGGATTTGGGACAGCGTTGGACAGATGAATTTTTCCTTCTCACAACCACAGGAATTTAGACATTTCCACTTGAGACAACTACACTGGACAAAATATCTCTCAATAAAATTTGGTTTTGTTCAGGTCATGTCTCATCCTACGTCATGAGACTCTGCCCATTTCCAGTGAGTATGAGGGCAGAGGAAGGACAAAGGACAGCAATAACTTGGAGTTTCAGAATCAGTGTCCACCTACATAAATCACGTATGACAATGTAGTTCCTGCATTCTAAATCCCACATTTTAGCACAGATGACTGACATTAGAAATGTGTTGGGAATAATTTAAAAATTAGGCCAGGAGTAATCCATGGCAAGGTCAGCATCCAAAGACGGATGAGGCACCAGTGCTTATTCAATTAACTAAACAATTAAAATCAATTATGTTTTTCTTGAAAAAAATTAACAATGTGTATTTTTATTGGGGGTTGTATTTCAGGTTTTATACAGGAGGAAGTCATACAGCTGATGGTCAATGCTTTGAACTGCATCTGACAAGAAGCTGGTATCCAGAGTGAGTTGCCTGCCCCCTCCATGTGAGAAACGATCCCAAGGACATGGGCAGAGGAACTAAACAGCACAGACTATGGCACAGACAGTGTGCATTTGCAAGCTGTCAGACATGCCATGAGCATGGCTTCTGTGCACACCTCTACAGATGTCTGAAAAACCAAGATGAAACATGTATGGACCATATGTCAAATGTCAGTTTGCAAGCAAAGTGAAATCTCTCATTTCCTCATACAGAGCTGCTAACGTGATGCAAGAGCACTGGGCAACAGCCCTTTCTACTGAACAGCAGCACACATAAATAACTTGCAGCTGCTGGAGATAGGGGTACACATCATACCCAAGCAATATGATATATTCCTTCAAGAAGAGAGTAGCAGAAAGTAAAAAGAAAAGAGAAAAAATGTCAAGAGATGTTCAAGGATGGTCCTCTCTCTTGATAGTGACTCATAAATTCCCTTCTCTTAGCAGTAACGAAGACTCTATACATTAAAAAGACCTTGTCTCATTCCGTCACATACAGTTCATGTCTTGTCTAATTTCCACAGCAACTTGTCTTTAATCCTTCAGCATTCTTATCCTTGATTGTTCAATGATACTTGAATAGTTCTGATAACTCATCTGATACAGACGAGACAGAAATATTAGTCTATCAGGCGCTGTCTCTGTAAATCAAACAAACACCACTGCATTCAAAGAGGACAGTCAAATTCATCACAGGTGAAACATGCTGCATATAAGGTTTATGCATAATGACCACCAGAAGAGACTCATTTAGAGATATCCCTAGTGATATAAAGATGTGCTATTGTGCTGATAAAATGATTTTCATGCCACTGATACCTTAATAGTTAGCTACAGAATGAGAGAATGCTTGGAGACTTACCTGGACAGACAAGGGGGTCCTGATTTTGATACTAGAATTGTATAATCCAGCATAAAATTTGTCATTTGAATTTCATTATATATTCTGAAGGTATTTTACCTATAACAGCAAGTCTATGAAAATCAAAAATCTGCACATAAACCAGAGGAAAACAAAAAACCAAATTAAAAAGAAAAAGGATCTAGGGAAAAAAAAAATTCATTTCCTAACTCTGACATGAATAAAATTTTATTCTTGAAAATAGATTTATTCTTCCTGTTTCGAGAAAAGGTAGTAAATCACAGGCTCAGGGGACTACAGAGTAGTACGGAGTAGAGGGATGGCAGGGTGTGGGGAGGGAGGAACTGCTTTACAGGCAGAAAAGAAACATTCCATGGAAGTAGCACTGCCAGATAAATCCCCTGATGCAGAGTCTGTCTGCACATTCCACTGCTAAAGGGCCCTGAGTTGTCGATAAGGAGTCGTTTTCCTACACCTGGACAAACAAGCAATTCACAGAAAAGGGCTAATTAACTCTGCCACATATTGAATGATCTGAAGTACCTGATACACTTTTGTCACGATCCTTTCTCTGGGCAGGGTGGAGTGGGTGTTGACTGACAGAGGGCTGCAGAAAAGNAGGAAGGAAGGAAGGAAGGAAATTATCTACCCGGCTAAATAGCTGTGCAAAGGGGTTTTTCAGACTTTATTTAAAATACAGGTTGGACTTGCATAAATGTCTATTGATAACACTTTTAGCAGTGTTCAGGTACTGATGAAAACACCCCTTGTATGCTGAAAATCATCGTCACAGCAATATCACATATGTAGTCTTCTTAAATGGAAGAAAAATGGAAACTCCAAATATTTGTAATGTACAAGGAAACTCAAGAGTTCATATCCTGGTTATTTAGGAAATAAAGCATTCCTCTACCCTTGTTGCTCAGAATGAAATAACAAAGAGGTTAATTCTACTACTTTTTTAATTAGTCCCTCTGTGATGGATGCAAGCACACGCATCAATACTTTCCAGATTGAAGTTCATGACTGCTCATCTGTACAACATATACTGCCTCAACAATGGCCTTATGAATTTCATCAAACAAGTGTTGGCAGCTTCCCACTTAATCACTCAGTGTAACTGTGGTCTCTTGTTTACTGACATCGGGGAATGCCTTAACAGAGCAACGATTGCCTCATACCTCTTCAAATTCTAATGGGGGTGTAAAAAGCCAAACATCTAATGCACGATTGTCTTCCTGGAATGTGATAGGGAAAGACAAATCCCTCAGTCAGTAAGAAGGAGTAAATCCCTTTTCTAAAAAAGGAACGATTTGGAGGAACTTTAGAACTCTTCTCAGCTCAGGCAATAGCCATTTCAAAAAGTTCTTCAGGAAATAGTCTGGAGTGTTCTCTACTAGTACATTAAAAACTAATTCATCCACTGGGTAAATATGTAAATTATGGGAACCACACCTGAATCGTTCTGATGTAGTAAATGAACATAAGGTCTGGTGGAAGCAGATACCTGTTAATTGAGTATGATTTCCAGCATCCTCATCTTGCTTTGAACCCTTAACAGGCTATGAACTAAAGCAGTAGCCTGTTGTTAAAACATTTGAAATAAGAAATCACTAAAGCACACTAGTCCTGGTACACAGAATTTTAGTTTTAATTGTGCAAGATAAAATAATGAACATTTTAAATAGAAATACCTGAGGTAAAACATAATGTCTGACAAGGTAACTGGGAAGGAAGTATCTCATAACATCCATGTGGAAGTCTCCAGCTGTAACACAAACTTCCTTAGCCACTCAGTAGGTGACTAGAGTTATAAACATTTATAGAACAGTTAATTTAACTTCAACTGTAATTTGGAAAAATCTTACTCTCTTAAATGATGCTGCTAAATGTCAGATTTACAATATTGGAAAGTTATTGTCAACACTTTGCTATATGTGAATATTAATTAATTCTAAATTGCAATGGCTTTCATAAAACTACAGTGGATGCCAAAAGAAAAAAACCCTTAATCTTCTATGCTACTACAATAAATAAATAAAAAAAGAAAAAGGAATGGTTTTCCACTTACAAAATAAAATGCTGCCAAGAGCTACATTCAGCTAGTAGCCATTTATTTCAAATGGATACTGGCTCCTGTCATATGATGTGAGAATATGACATTTGGTAATCTTATTGGCATATGTCATGTTAGCAAGGCCAAGAAACACAGAACAGTCTCCTAGCAATAGTCCTTTTCACCATAGCTGTGGTGCCTAAGAAAATTAAATATCTAAAGAGAACAATCATAGCAAAAGGTCTGACAGTTTTATGAGGGAGGAATGTGGTAGAGAGTGATAGAGTTGTCTGTAACACTTCCAGAATTTCCTAGAAGCACATTTTATTGATCAGAAGCTGGAGTCAATAAGTTCGCTGAAGGTCTGAAAGTTCTAAACAAAGTCATTGAAAAAGAATGAAAGTACCACAATAAATACAATTCCTTTGTATTTATTGATTCAAGAGACAGGACTAACATCTGACTACCAAAAGCCAACAGTGACTTAAGCCACTCTTTCATAAAAGCAAATAAGAAAGTGCAAGGAAGCAAGAATTTCAGCATGAAAGAACCACAAAAAAGAGGAATGAGTCAATTATAACATAGGATATCAAAGACAGTAAAAACAAAGGCTGGTAGCAGATTAACAAGCTTGAATCTTTAAAAGATTGTGTTAAAACCAGAGAGACAACTCTCAGAGATAAGATAAGGAGAGTTGATGAAGAGACTATAAATATCATTCACAACATGATGTGATCAATAGGGTAGGAAAATGGCCCAGAGTGAACATGCATCAAAGATGCCTTCAGAATTTAAGTCTGTTTTCTGTAGAGAGACTTGATAAATCAAACCAAACCAAACCAAACCAAACCAAACCAAACCAAACCAAAACCAAAAACCAAAAACCCAACAAAANAAAAAAAAAAAAAAAAAAAAAAAAAGACAGCATTCATTCATCACAGGAACTAAAACGTCTAATAATTGAAAATACTTTTTGAAAGACAACTATATGGGGAAAAAAGATATCAGATTGACAGCAAGAAAGGATAAAATGAAAGCATTTTGCTTCTTAGATTATAATTATGGAGTAATATAATGAGTTAGACAGAGACAAGACCAAACAAATGAAAGCACAGCCAATCTTCAGAGAGGTTTTATCTGTGAAAGACTCAGACAATGATAGTAGATGGAATATAGTCAAAATAGTCAAGAACAACAACAACATATCAAGAACTGTTAATACTCCTCTTGAATATTTATTCAAGGAAATGAAACGAGGATTGACCTAACACAACAACTTGAGAAACTAAATCACAGGAGGAAAAAGAGACCTGGAAAAGCTCCAAGGAGACGAGGGTTGTCAAATATCAAATGATTGTAACCTACAAAAACTGATCTTTGGTAATCTGTTGATAATCTGCTGATTTAACAAAGTCCATTAACACAGTGTTAAGAAGTATCAAGAAGCACAGATTTTGGAAAATGTGTAAAAAATCAAATTCACAGGTTTATATAGAATTTGAAAACCTATGAAGTATTCGTCATGTATATCAATATATTATCACTAAGACTATCAAGAAACCTTAGATAACATATAATAAATTTTTTGAAGCAAGAAATTAAAGTACTGGAAAGAGGAGGAAAGCTTGTTACATTTTGATAGGGAGAGTGTGTAATTTTAAAAAGCTATGGAATTTGCAGTTTCATGAGTATATTTGATTCATCGCAATAATTCCACACTATTACAGAGGCAGACTAATGAATTTGCCACCATTTTCTACCTCCTCTTTTTCCCTGGATCCAGTATTCATCTCATAATTCAGCAAGTCAATTCAAATCATTAAGACTAAAGAATATTAAGCTGGAAAATATGGTGGTTTAGCTTATTTAATCAGTTGAATCCATTAATCAAGTAACAAACTAGAAACAGAAGGCCCTGACTTTCCAGGGAAGGTAAAGAGAAGCTTTAGATTTTGCTGTCAGGAGTCATATACTCAGAAAGATCAAGGTATAGAAAATTTGAGACAATAAAAGTATATTATTCTATGTAGATTTGAGAACTGGTTACAGACTAAAATAGAAATACACAAAACAAGATGGAATAAAATTAATACATTTTAAAGCAAAGTAGTATGGGAACACAAAGAACTTAAACAGCATGTGAGATAACCTAAAAAGAATTTACATGAAATCTATGAGAACTCAAACATAGGGTATAGCTGAATGTCTCAGTGTCTTTAGGGTGGGGCTCTGAGTTAAAATGACAGACACCAACTAAGAATCTCTAGAAAAATTATTCCTGCAGCTTAGTCCTCTTGACTGATTGACAATAAAGAAATCATGTGGAGCACAACCCAATTGCTCTAACCAGGAACTACAAGAAGATTGAAAAAATATCCCCTTGGCCAGAAAAGACAACAGCAAGTTTGGAGAGATAGCTCATGTCTAGGGTGCTTTGTACCAAGAAAGGGGAGAAATAGAAGATCGAAAATAAAAGACACATCTTTGCTAAAAGCAAAAAGCAGGAAGCCCTTACTGTTGGCCATTACATTGCAAATACAACCAGCTGAACTAGGCAGCATTAACAAAACAATTAACAAAGAGCTTAATTAGAGACAAAAGTTTTGTGAGAGCAGCAGTTTTGAAGGAAATGTTACTGACTAAAATTTACCTGATTTTTTAAAATGAGGAGTTCGTCTTTTCAGTGAAATGGAACTAGAAATGACAGTGCTTGCAAACAGTCAAAGGACTGAGATATGTTGATACGAAGTGGGTGGAAGGTCAGAAAGACTGAATGCAAGGATAAATAAACTGTAGAGACAGCAACAACAAACACAATAAATGTGGGGGCAGTCACAACGCAAGGCTGTGGGGTATCATGTCTTATAAAGAAAGTAAAAGTCTTGCAGAGTCCATATGATCTTCTGCAAAAATAACAGATCAAAATCACAGTCTGTCCAAGAACAGAGACTGGAGAATAAAGGTCTGATTGTGAGGCAGAAACAAACCACTATCTTACTTGTCTCTTGCAAATGTTCACAGGAGTCTGTAAAATTCATTTGGATGTGTTTTTATTTTTTCTTAGTGATGCAACAAATGAAGGAAGAATGAACTTCAAAATAAACAGTGGAAATTATTACAGTGTAAATTCTGGAAGCACACATAAATATATGGTGACACACAAATAAACAGTGACTTGCCTGGCTCAAAATCAAAACAAGTCCTAATTTACATAGTAAGCATAAAATGAACCCATGTGGTAAAGTCATACAAGCACTCCTGTACAAGAATAAATACAATCAAAACACCTCAGAATAATGAAACAGAATTTTCCTTGCAAGCTGCTTTTGAGGAACAGTTTGCAAATACAGAAAATCAAAGGATAACCCAAGTCTAGGAAAGTTCTTTAGGTCCTCAGAGGGTGCCTCCTTCAGACAATGACCAGAGAAGCTGATGGAGTTTACTATCCTGAAATACAAGACAAAAAACATATCTCATTCCTTCATTGTATAGAGGACCAAGTCTTTTAAACAGAAAATTGTCCTTGATAAAGATTTAAGTCAGATTGTCTTTCCACTACAGCTTTTTATCACATATCAACCTAAAACGTGTGACTAAAGAAAACATGAGTTAATAGTCTTTTCTAAAAATTAAGGTAGAATTCTCTTCTTGGAGATTTTAAAAACTTGAGTAGATATATTGTGATATAAGGCCTCACCTCCCTGACATAATTTTGAAGTTGGTCCTGCTTCATGCAGGATATTAGTCTAGATGGCCCCCAGAGGGCAATTATGACCTAAATTGTTTTGTGATCAAATGATTTTGTGAGCAATGGGAACTTGTAAAGAAGAGATTTTAAACTCATTGATCTTAGGAAAATTAAAAGAGAAAATAATGCAGTTTGGAAAGAATAAAGAAAAAAATGTTTATTTCTTTAACACATGTTTTAGTCACCTTTCCAACTAAGCAAGCTAANAAAAAAAGCACCTCTACTCAGAAAGACTGTAGAAGACAGTTTATGGCATCATTAACTTTTCTCTTAGGAGAGACCTTTGGCCATTAACTTGTAGAATATTTTGATCTTTTCTGCTAATTTTGCACTTTCAATAGGTGCATTTTGGATAACAGAAACCCAGGTGTTGCATCAGAAAATAAACTAGCCAGCAATTGCTTTTAGATTTGCTAGTTTTTTGCTCGGATTTTGAAGAATCTTACGAAGTGGAAGAGTGCTATCACAGGAGCAGGGTAATTACAAGATGAGTTTATCACAGTATCTAATTTATAGGGCCTAGATTATGACAGCTCAATGGGATAGATAGGGGCTTAACAGCTCTCTGCCTTATTTTCTTGATTTGAACTGGTGTTGAGAACAAAGATGTGTTTTGCAACCTGTTCAGTTACTAGAAACACTCACTAAAGCGTTTTAACTCTGAACTGAATCTAGTCATAAGGAGTCTCATTGTATGTGCTGATTTCAAAACAGAATTTCCTGTTCTGCTAAGAAAACTTTGTGAAGAATCAGTGTGAAATGAGCTAATTCATGTCACTCTTCTCACAAGTAGCCAAGATAACTCCCTGTCAAAGATGTATTTGCACATCTCTGTGGTCAGGGCAGTCAGTCACTGGAACAGGCTCCCAAGGGCAGAAGTGACAGCTCAGCCTGTCCAAGTTCAAGGAGTGTCTGGACAACACTCTTGGTCATATGGTTTGGTTGTAGGTAGTCCTCCAAGGATCAGGAATTGGACTCTATGATCTGTATTGAACCCTTCTAACTTGAGATGTTCTTTGACTCTTAGGATTCTGTGATTTGTACATATGAAAATGTCTTGGATGTTACGCTGAAGAAAATTTCTTTGATGACTTTATTTGAAAATGATCACTGTCCTGTTATTTTTCTGTGGAGGGCCACAGTTTGTCATGTTCCTTCTTTGATCTTAAATCAACTAGTATGACTGCCTGCTCTTTCCCAAACAGTCTTATTTTCCCTTCATTCACTTGGAACCTAATTCAATTTTAGACAACAGTAAAGCACTTACACATTTTTAACACACATACATTTTCCCAGTGTCACTCCTCTCAGAGGAATGATTTCTGTCATTTCCTCAGATTAATTCCTTTCAATACCACAGGAATGCTGACTTTTTAAACTATAGCTTTATGTTGGTGCTTTTGATGCTATGTATACATGATATTTTTTATTCTCAGCATGATTCACAGAGATATTTCCTGGGATGTTTAGCTTCAGAAAGGATAGTTGTCATTCTTGTGAAATTAACCACATACAAAATAAGAGACTATGCTTCTTATGGAAAATTTATCACTTCAGAATAGAAATACACTGGGCGAAACCAATGCTAAATTTAATTTAATCATAAAATTGTTTGGATTGCAAGGGACCCTAAAGTTCATCTAGTTCTTGTCCTGTGGGCAGGGACATCTTCCACTAGAAAAACGTAATTAGATTTAATGGAGTTACTCCAGGACTGACTTCAGCTCACCCTGTAAAACTATGAAAAAAAAAAAAAAGCTTAGCAAAGATGCATTTTCTGCTATATAAAATGGAGTGATAACAGAACTTAACCAATAAAAAAAAAAAAAAGAAAAAAAAGAATTGTTTTGGTTAGGTAAAAATTGTGTCTAGATCATATTCTCCCATACACAACTGTAGTACAGAAGTAAACTCATACAAAAAACAATGAGAAAACTAACCATAGATGAAGGTCCTAAACATAATGTAACTTCTTCTAACTTCATGGGTCATATGGATAGATATCTCATTTAGAGTTTAGTGTCACTTTATAAGGAAATTAGATTGGTAATAATCAAACTAGTAAAATAAAAATCAATCCTTGATTAAAGGCAGACGTATGTTATGTCTGTCCTCTGGCTGTCTGATGTTTGAATGAAACGATCATTGGAGAAAATTGTTGGTGTGTGAAATAGACCTCCCCACTCTAGCTTTTCCCAGCCCAATACATCAAAGGGAATGAGATTCCAGTTTTCCATAGACAAATATATCTATTGGAATAAAATTAGATTTCTCCCCTTCTCTGCTTTCTGCCTTCTCTCTTTTTCATTGAGTGAGGCAATAATGTATTTCTGCCTTTCTGATTACAAGGAAATGCCTATGCATGAAGGTGATATCAGCTTGAATATCTTCTACACTGAGCCCTCTAAATGCACTGAGATCTCCTAGTCCAGAAGTCTCAAGATGACTGTCAGGAAGATTATGAAGTCAGAGAAAAACAGCAATACCAAACTGAGGAAGGTATCCTATAATTTGAATTTGTGTCAATACTACTCTGACCATCAAACAGAGAAGGAAAGTTACCTCAGTTTCCCACTTCCTTGTTGTGTGCTCTAACTACATTATACTACTAAATTAAGAAAAGGAGTACAAATGTGAAAACGTCATTTAAAACTTGTGATCATCTCTGCCCTTTCAGATGATGGTTTCTGTGAATATTTGCCAGAAAAAGCTCCAAAGCAAAGTTCAGCATGAAACTCTGGTAGGATGCAAAGAGGAGACTGGTGTCACAAATCAGGCACCCTGGTAGAGAGGCGGTTCTCAGCAAGTGCAGCAAATCCACTTGCAGAACAAAATTACAGAGATGTCTGAACTTTGAAACATTTTCATTCAATTAAGATTGAATTGGAATCAACCTTGAATACTCAGTCCCACCCACCTGTCAAAGAAGAGCCTCAGTGGACATTCTGTCAGAGAAGTGAAAGGAGGATTCTGATGCTTAGGGTCACAGAACTGACTTTGTCTAGATTGTGTCCCCACTGCAGTGAAAATCTGTACCAACAGATGTACATTGAGCAATCTAAGTATGCTTAGTGAAACTATCAGTGACTAGGAGATACTCTCTGAGACAACCCCAGCATCAGATTCCCCACTGGATTCTCTGCTTTATCACACTGTCCTGTGAAGTTGCAGTTATGTCATTAGCAGTAATTAATTATCTTTAGCCAGCTTTAACCTCTGATGGTGACATCAGCACACATTTGAACTGTCAGTCCACTAAAAATAGCTGCATAAAATTCTATAGCGTTCAGTTAATTATTCCTGTAAACATGCTTCAGTTAATTTATATGTTTCTAAAAATAAAACAGGAATGTTGCTTCCATTTGAATTAATTGTCCCAAAATACCTAAGCCTTGCTCACATGACAGTTTAGTGAAAGAACCATTCTCAAAAGTGTGAAGGATGAAAAGACCTGGAGCAATGCAGACAAAAGTGACAAATGGCAAAGGCAGAGACAGCAGCAGTGTCTCTGATGTGAGATATTCCACCTGAGCATCATGAGCAGGGGCTTTGCTGCTGGCTCCTGCCTCTGACATGCCTCCCTCTCTCATCTGCTGCAAGCTGTCTCCATGCTGTTTGCAGCCCCAGTTGCAGCCAGGGTGAGGAAAAAGGCAAAACCCAAAAGGAAGAAAAAAAGGCTCTTTTGTGACTTTTCCTTTTTCAGCTTTGTGGGAGATTGAGATTGATCTTTGTCACAGACTAGTGGCCTGTGACAGTGGAGTGGGGACAGAAGTGCTCTCCAGGCAACGGAGCACAAAGGGAGAGAAAGAGTGGCTGCCATCAAATGCAGAAGGGGATGAAATATCTGCCTTGGCTGTATTGTAAAAATAACAGGGAAATATGCTTCTTAATCAGGATGGCCATCTGTCTGTGATGGGTGACAAGCCTGTTTTAATGTTTCCTGTAAAAAAGACTTTGAAGGATTTTGAAATTAACTTGATCCCCTACCTGGATTCTACCTCTGACACTGCAAAGCCTTCCAGCAAACTTTCCCTAAACTGTCTTTACACATCACCCACTGCAGAAGTCTCTTAGGTGCCACTGTTTACAGTTCACGGAAACATTGTCTGATAGTTTAGGACAGGAAGTGAAAAATGTCACTAAGCCAAGTGAAACTAGAAGGGAGTTTATGTGGGAAGAAACTAATGAGTCAGACAGATATTTTGGAAGAGTTACTCATCTAAGAACTGTTAGATCAGTCCCTTAAGAAAGCAAGCTTAATACTGCTATGTTTTGCCTAAATAAATGTTGGCAACAGTGGATAAACCTGCCACCCTGTTTAGGAGTAAACGTGAGAATCTATTGAAATTCATTTGGGGAAAAAGGTGGCTAAAATACCCAGGCATTCCCCAAGAAGCAGGAATGGCCCACTGCCCACAGGAAGACAACATAAGAGCAGATCTTTTGCTGTAACTACTTTTATGTATGTTCAGCTGTCTGTGAAATAAAGGGGAAAGGAGTATAAAAGCCAGCCAAGAAAATGGAGTGGAGCTGGGCTGTGGGAATGTCCTGAAGGCACCACCTGAATGTGGTCTTACAGAACTGTGGGAGTGTGTGCCAAGAAGCAGCATGCTGTGATGCCCTCCAGCTGGAGAAGCAGAGACATGTGCTTCCAATGCAAATATAGCTCCACCAGTGGGGTCCAGTTCCACCATCAATTTTACCTTTTGAGGGAAAAAACCTGAAAATGCAACCTGTGTTTAACCACTAGAGTTAAAACAGGACAACAGTTCTGCTACAATTAAACAAGTCCTCTGAAATATTTTCCTCATTTCTAGTATTTAGTGTTTCTATTACATTTTCATGATAGTGTTCTTATTACATTTGATCCAAAAGATGACAAGATGCAGCTGGTATTGCATCTTGTTAAGATGTTACACCATGTATGTGACGTTGTACCAGAACAGGGATTTTTAAAGAGGCTTGAGCATACTCTCATTAAATCCACAAATGAAACTCACCTGACTTCCAGTATGGTTATAAATCCAAAATCTCACTGAAGGTCTTTAGCAAAAAAATGAACAGTTATGATAAATGAATTCCATGCAAATTAAATTAAATTAAATTAGAATTCTTTTGGCCTGGAGATTCTGACTTTACTTTTATCTGCAATGGAAAGTACAATTAAGGAAGGGTAAGAACTCACACAATTACACTCAAAAAAAATTTTTCCTAAAATATGGATGACAAAATCAACCATTCTTCACAAAACTATCTGTCTGTGTTCAGACTTAATTATTTTCTTCCAAGTACCCAGTAGTGACATGTGACAATGCCTAGGGCATCTTTGCAGCTCACAGTACAATTAAAATGCTCTAGTGAGATGGAAGTGGTTGTAACTATCTTAACACATCTTCTGTTTGAAAATCCTGCAGTGGTTAGCATATTAACAAACACCACAACTCTGATAAAAAAGTTTGGCTTTCAAGCTATGCGTAAACTTCACACAATCAAATTATTTTACTCATGGCAGGTATCCTAAATCCTAAGTTCTAAGTGGTTTTGATAGAGAGTGTTACTATACCAATGCTATAATCCACCATGGTCATGTTAGTGGAACCCAGTAAGGAATCCCAGCACAGTCTATTTATATGGTGAGACACATATATTGAAGCAAGCTCTCATTTTGTGTTCTTCCAAACCCCTTTTTTGGTGTCTTAGTGGTATCAGACATTGCAGTTTCATGATAACACTATCAAAGAACACAAAATCCAAAGTTGAGTCAAGTCTCATAACATGCTAAAAAGCCAAGGGATATGAATTTCCGGGCTGCTTTTCATAAAGATTATTCTGTGTGCATTTTGCTGTCTATTTTGCACTCCTACACCTTCTTCTCCATTCCAGAACCAGCTTTCTGTGGTTGGTACTAGTGTACTACAGTATTGTGGTTTTACAGGAGTATTTAGAGAAGTCTTGAAAAGTTAAAATAAGACAGATATGTTAGTATTGAAATTCAGTGATGACAATAATAATAATAATAATAAGTAAAATAAAACTAGAAAATTAGCTTTATAGGTAGTTTTATAGCAAATGGCAGACAGCCATGTCCTGTGATTGAATCCTCCCAAATGGGTGCTGGTTACCTGAAAGAGGTCATTTGGGTGTAAGACAGGTAAAAACCTCAAACTCACTTCACAGCAAGTGAGTGTGAGTTTGAGCTTTCACACCCTTTCACACCCTTGCACAGCAGCCCTCAGACACAAAAAGTTGAGAGCCTCGAGGTTCCCAGCAGCATCTTTAAGGGAAATAAAAACCAGACAAGGAGAGCTAATAATGCTGTACTATCTTATTAGTGATTTTGTACCGAAAAATTGTAAACACCAGTATGACCAAGGCCATATTATGTAGACAGAGTAACAGCATAGGAAACTTTTTTATTAGTGCCTCTGGTACTACTTCAAAGCAATAATCCAAAACTATTAGCCTCAAATTCTCAGTTGCTCTAGTACTAGTGTTACAAAGACCATGTCATATTTAAATGATGTTGTGGAGCGACACGTAGCTCAAAAATTATTGTCAATGGAGGCTACATCTAAGAACACCCCTGTGAGAGTTAATGGGATCACAGGAGCAGAAAGGCAACATGAACCTCTCTACATACTCCAAGAAGTTTTGTGTAGCCCATGGAATGACCTTCAGAGAGCTGGAACCAAAGGCACGAATAAGTATTAATCACTTTCAGTGCAAAAACTCTTAAAAATCTTGCAAGATTCTTGAACACCAAGATATTCCCTGAAACATGTTGGGAATGATAAATGACAAGTGAATAAATATTTTGTCAAGTGTTAGTCATGTAATACTCTGGAGCAATGTTTCTTTAACAGTACACTTTTGTCACTCTAGGGCTTCACTGGTACCATTCCAGGATAACTATAATTGCAGTGCCTATTAATCACCCAGGAAGATTTCCCCTAAACTTAAGAATGACCTGGTATTTTTCTCTTCACATCCATAATAAAAGTTGCCAGCTAGCATTGTCCTGAGATGAAAAAAGATTATTTCAGAGGAAGGTGCCTGTGGAGTTATTCCTCCTGCAGTGTAATACAAAACTGACTTATAGCCATTTAAACTCAAGTTGATCTAAGGAGTCTTGAAAAATAGGAATTCTTTGGGCCACTCATTTCTGTTAAGGTGATCTCAGTTAAATGTTAGGTCCACATGGGAACACTTGCTTTACTGTCAATTTCTATTGTACAATTCAGCATATTACACAAACTGCATTACAATACGAACTCTGAGGCAGCAGTATTGCTACCTATAAACAGCTGTAAGTCACTGTGCAGAACTAAAAATAACTTTGTGAAAAGCTCTGAATGATAAGTGCAGATAGAGTGAAAGGGATAACTTTTCAACAGCTGCCTTAAAAAACATAGCTGCCAATATAGCCTTAAAAGTCCACTGTGGCTGTTTCTTAAAAAAAAAAAAAAAGTTTTTGTCACAAATTTTTTAACAAGGAGTTTATTATATCTGTGCAAAACTAGGGTCTATAGGACCATCATAGCCCCCTAAAAATATATTTTATACTAAAATTTGTTACATAACCTGATCCCAGTTTTCCACACTACCCTCCAGAGGCTCTGTCCCCTGAATCCAGCTGAAGATCATGAGGGTCCAGTTGCACAGGGCTTTCTCACTGATTCTGAGATCATTCCGTCTCTCAGTGCATCTGTAATCCACATTTCACACCTCAGAAACAGAGCACAGACACATACAAAGCACAACTCATGCAAAATCAAGTGTGGAAATGTAACAAACTGCTGCTAAAAATGAGTCTGCAATAGCATTTCACATTTCTCTGTGGCTGCATGCAGCAAGTTTTTCTTCTCTGTGATTAAGGACGTGTTATGACAGGAGCATGCCATATTGTTAAAATGAACATTAATTTAGTTTATGGCTATTATGTGGCCTTTTCAAACCATTAAATGTATTTTAGCTGATTTTTTTTCTGATCCATATGTTTCTCTTCTACTTAATTTAAATAAACATGAATTTTGGGAAGATACTTAGCCTTAAAATAAGTATTATCTGATATGAATGAGAAAAGATAAAAAGAAAAATATAAAGTAGACACATCTGTAGACAAACAACATTGTTGTCACAAACAGATATTCTTATTAAATTTACATTTAAAGAAAAAATTTTTTCTTATCAGAATAGTCAAGAATTTTGTCATTCACACCTACAAAACCACAATTCTTCTTCCTAGTATTGTGTTTGCTTCTGCATGTTGTTCACCAAAACCAGACAATAAAAACAAGCAAAGCATTGTATTTACAAATTTTTTTAAGTACAATGTTTACATATTGTTAACTACCAACTTTGGGTCAATTAATATGACTACAAAATGACAAATTATACTGATGCAGCCACAAATTACTGATTACCAGCAGATTACACTGACATAGTAGCATACTAGAACTCAGCCATACCTGAGTTTGAGTATTGTGAGTTCACATATTTAAACCATGATGAACTAAAATGGAAGAAAATAACATACAATGAAGCTGTGACCCATGCAAATAGATGAAGGGAGCAAAATAAGAAAATTCCAAAGGAAATCTGTAGTTACAATATGGACACCTATTTGCTCATACAAAACCTATACCAGCCTTATTATTATTTATTTTCTTATAAATTTGTGTATGCCATTTGGATAACACTGGCAAACAGTGTGGGAAGAGTGAACCTCAAAAAACATACACAGACTGCATAGTCTTCCTGCTGCATAGAGAAGGACATGGATAGTTCTGAACATGATAATGTGGCCCCAAGCTAAATAAAAACCAGTGGGAATCCTCCTTGTCCTTTTGTCCTCGAGACAAAACAAGATCTGCTTCTTAATGTTAGACTTGAGCAAAATTCCCGGGCTTTCAATGGGAGTTTTGTCTGACTGGCGTGCATGGCATTGTTCCAAGAAGGACAGGGAGCACAAAGGTGAAGGCTAAAAAGTGATATCACCCTTCTGCAGAATGGTGTGTTCTGCAGAAGACAAAAGAGTTTATATTCAGACCTTACGGTAGCCACGTTGTTCCACCAACAGGATTTGTGCTCTGGAGATGCTGCTCCCCTCATCCTCTATGTGCAAAAAAAATTAGTCATAGATTTGAGCAGATAAATGACACGGAACTTTCTATTACTGCTGGTGTAATAGGGCATCCCAGTCTGCCAACTGGTGGAATTTTGCTGTGTTCTCCTATGCCTTAGCTTCCCAAGTCCGTCAGCTTTTTTACATGCATGTCTCTCTGCATCCCCACCTTCCCTTTGCCTCAGGGCATTTCTGTTTACATTTAAGAGGAGCAGAAATAAATGGAATACATATCTTTTATGCAGCCTTTGATTGTACTTTATGTTTTGTAATTATTATAAAAATACCTCAAAGCACTGTTTTTCATTTATTATTGCTCATTTGATAAGATAAAGCACTGCATGCTATGAGCTCTTGACTTCTTTGTCATCTGAGATTGAAAATACAATGATAAATACATTATGCATTCACAAAGGGAGTCAAATAGGGTCATGGAAAGTGCCATACATTAGTCATAAATATGTGGTATTCCCTTGTTAAATGATACAGTTCAGCTCTGCATTTTCTGACAAATGAGGTCAAGATGTTGTTTGCCATTAGCAACTAATTAGAGGAAATTCTTCATGCTTTTTTAATGAAGAAAAGCAAACTTTTGGAAATGATAATGTAAAGAAAATTCAGACTGTGGTAAGCACAACCATTTTTTCCCCCCAAAAGAATGTTTCTAAAGAAAAGGTGTGATTAGTTACAAAGTTCACTTGGCTCACATTCTCATAATTTCACTAGTCAATAAGGTTACACCATGGACAAAATCAATGTCTTATGGCAATGAGAGATAAGAGGAAAAGAATGAGAAAGTGATTACTATTGTCAAATTCAGCTGTTATTTGAGCTATTTTACTTTAGTATTGGATATTAGTGGGATCAAATGAAAAAAAGGCCTTTCAACACATAGCTGTAGTAGGCCTTTATGAAAATGAAGCGGTTTTGATATGTCAGCCTGAGCAGAAAAAGATTTTACATGATTAAATTTAACACTTTTGTGACCAGAGAAGTTAATATAAATAGATGTGTCTGCATTTTTCAAGCTCCTAGTAAAACAAGGTAGGATCCTAAAGAGAGGCAGGTATTATTCTAGTTTTGTGGTGGCCATGTCCAAGTGGAGTTGGGCAGCTGAGGAGCATCAGCAGCTGGCACAGCCCTTGTGCACGGTCCAAGCCCAGAAGCTGGAGGCTGCCTCTCCTCATCACCTGGGAGAAGGTGGCAGATTGAAAATGGGTTGGGGGAAACACCTATGACCCACACTTGACCCTACACCTCAGCCCATGGAGGCAGCCAGCCCTTCTGGAAAGTATTTGAATCTGCTACCACTTACAGCTGAATTTCACAAAACTTCCTTTACAAAAATGCTTCTTTTCACACATGGAGTTTTTTGTGTAAATTTATGTTATTGATCATCAAAAAGCACATCTCACTATCCAAAAAACAAACACAGTCCAAAATGGAAGTAGAGGAGTGCCTTCACAGAAGCATTACTTGGTTTTTGGTTTGTCTTTTTTTGTTTGTTTGTTTAATGGAAATAATTGCAAATATTAGCACTATCTTGCAGAAGTGAATCTCTTTTTATTTCCTTAAAAAGTATTTAATATGGATGCTTAGAGCAGTCATAAAAGCTACCTAAATTTTCACATCCTTTGGAAAAGTTTCGAACATTTTATAACTGAGTAGGATGGTCCTTAGTCATATTTACCATGAAAAAAGAGGTCTGTTCAGGCAGACTGTGTATGATATGTATGCTCATGCTTCTTATCAGCCAGGGCATCTACAATTAAACAAACTCTATAAGACAATGGGCATAAAAAGAAAACTTTTTTGCTTGCTTTCAGGCTCTGCTGAAAGTAAGGGTAGCTCTGGCTCTGTCTGAGGGCACATTTGACAATATATGACTGAGGAAACAAAAACCCTGGGCTATATCTGTACTAGCTAACCAAGCATGGCCAGGGCACAGGTCAACCACTGCTGCAGGAGCTTTTGTACCACTAGTGCAACCCCTGAGCACAGTTTTGGTCACAGTCAACTGCAAAACTCTTAGGTCACTCTTCGTAGAGAAGCAGCAAGTAACACAGGCCAGGGCCATTCCCAATAGGTAGTTTGAATGCAACCACAGTGTTTTGGGGAGCTGGGTATGAAGATCTACAGTGATTTGAAATGTGTCATGCCAATTGATTTTGAAACAGGACAGTGCCTAACCTGTTTGTTTACTAGCATTGAGGTAGTTAAACACTCTTTTTTACAGGAAAACAAACCCTCAAAACAGCATTTTTCATTTCAGTTTATTTCATCAGAGAATTTTCTGGTGTATTTTCCACAATAAAGTAGCAGAAATAGCTGTCAGACAGTTTGCCATCAGTAAGAGAACAGAATCCTGTCAATAGTAGGAGAGATATCTAAAATTCTTAGCAAACTCCTTGCAAATGTGGCTCTCTAACTTCTGTGTTACAGGTAGTTAGTCAATATCATGTAGCCAAAGTCTATTTCTTTCCCTTTTAAATACCTCTTCTCTTGGCTAAGTGTATTTCTCTCCCAAAGCCTGTCCATATGTATGCAACAGTTAATTAAAGCTTTGTCCAGTGAAAAATCTTCCCATGTCCTCGGATACTTATTTCTACTGGTTTGAATGGAAACAAACTGTTCATTGTAGGGTGGACAGAGAATTCTTAGAACCAGCTATAGTTGATCTAATAGCCTGAGCATGAAAGCAATTGTGAGAGGACCGAATACTAAATAGCAAGGGTGACAAAGACCATCAGCTTTCAGACCTAACTATCCAGAAGAATGCACAGAATGCAAGAGGTGGAAAATTCAAAAAAGAGAAATTCACAAGACATTTTTGTGAAAGTGCCAAGAACCTTTCCCTGCATTATTTCCCTGGTAAAATAAGTAGCACTGGACAAAATCTCTGGAGCTGTCATACTCTACAAATGGTAATTCCGCAGTTTTTAGTGAAATCTCCTCTGCTTTTTTACAGGGCACATTCCACATTTCATCTGCATAGAATAAGGTCAACTCTATTCTACTCGCAAGAACTACTTGTGAGGAAAACCACTGAATAAAAAGGAAAGGCAGATTATGAAAAGCATACATTAATCCATTTCTAAGAATATACCTAATACTTCAACTTTGGCAGAAAAGGTGAGTAGTTTTCTGTAAAACCCTGGCACAGCTCTAGAATAGCAATGGGTAAAATGGTATGTGCTGTGCATCACAGGGTCTGTGGTAAGACAAGCAGACTGTTACCCATGGGTGATTAGGCTTTATGAATCAGGAAGTCTGTTCATTCTGTTCCATCAAGCTTAGTATGGTCATTACATAAAAGACAAAAAACAGGCCCAGGGTCTCCTTCTTGCTTCTTTCCATTTTTGTCAAGACTTGAGGCTTCTTCCAGGAAAACAAAGGTTTTAGCAGCCAACTCAGCCAAAGCATCATCAACAGAGATCGCTGTGCCAGCCAGGACACCCCCATGAGTGAAGACGTGTGCCCAAAAACAATGATGACACTATGGTTCCAGACAGAAGCTGAGATTAACCATCCCTTTGTTACAGTGATGTGAGTTTCTGTGTTGGACATGACTTTTTGCCAGACTGATGAGGCTGGCAAATATTCCCTCAGAAAAAGAAAGCAGTGTTTGGTGTTGAAAGGAGATCTTCCCTCTTCTCATCCCAGTTGCATGGGCTGGCAATACAGCCAAGAGTTTTATGCACTCTTCCTTGTGGCTAATCCAGTTGTATCGCCAAGAGTGGGCTCCATTTTACAATGAGAGTTTCCAGATCTGGCAAATCAAACATAAGACTAGGAAGCAAAGAAGGGCGGAATTCTGTCCTAGAAAGAGGTTTCCATCATGCACAATGCCTTTTAATTTTCTGGGGAAAAAAATGTCTCTTAAATCTCTCTTGAGTTTGAATTTGAACACATGCATACTAAGTAGAATGAAAAATACTGAGGAGGATGGTTTTGAAGTCATGGTTTCAATGATAACAACACATCCTGTATTTTTTCCCCATTATGTACTGTTTTCCAGCCTCCTCCAAATTGAAAGGGATTTCACAAGAGCTGCTTGGACATTGTTCTACCATTGGACATGGTAGAACATTAGCAACATTTCAGTACATGTGTCCGGGGAGAAAGGGAGTGTCCTTAGATGTTTGTTCAAAGCAGCAGGTTTATGGTTGAACAGCAGTTGGAAAAGGCTTTAAAAACATAGACATAAAGAATCCTAGGAAGAAAGAATCTTTTTCACTTGTGACAAAAGCAGATGTCTTGGAGTTTTTCACAAGAGATGTAATATCAGCCATGGTGTCCTGGCCGGTTTCCAAATAAGGTAATTATAAAATCCCTAATTAGAAGTCTCCTTAGCTTCAGAAGTATTATGGCTATGATTGCTAAATTTAAATTTGTTAGTAGTGTTTTTAAGTCCTTCATGAAACTGCTGCAGTCTATTTTAGGAATCAACAATGGTGGATACACAATTCAGTTATGTATAATATTTACAAGCCATTTTCTGATTTCTTCCAAATGACATTATAAAAATCCAGAATATTTTTTTTTCCTCAATGACCTAACAGTGGGAAAATAAAATATAGTAAGGAAAACAGAGAAAATAATCATTTAATTCCCTCATATGCCCTCTGGTCAAGGAAAATTGCAAAAATATCTGAAAATTACAAAGCAAGATACATATTAAGAATCTTAATTTTTTTCTTCCATTATGCTTTATGCATAGACTTAAGTCTCTAGATTTTATGTTAACAGAACTGAGTTCAAAAGCATTCTTAAAATAAGTACTATAACAATAAACTGTACATAGAATATAATTTTGTGTTCTTCAGAACCAAATCCAGTCTTTCCTTTTCAAGCTTATTTCTGTCCTCAAATGTTGGAACAGTAAATGCATTCTTGGTGGCTTCAATCCATCTCAGACTGAGAGGCACCAAAAAGAGTAGCTCAAAATCAGAGATCTTACTTCCCCAATCCCCCCCCACCCCCCACCCTTCAAATACAATACAAATTATTTTCAAAAGG
>VZTR01007677.1:0-20469 GCA_013400775.1 Chaetops frenatus | reverse complement strand
TAGTGGAAAACAGGGATCATACTAAGTCATTGGCTTAGGCATTCCAAAAAAAGACAAGTTCAAGTATCAAGTATGTGCCTGTTCCAACATGTTGGGGAACCTAGAGTGTTAACACCTCTAGTTTTTTTTCTTCTGGGGAAAAAAAAAACAAACAAAAAGCAAAAAAAGCAAAACGAAACAATTACTCACTTGAAGATTTTTGTTTGCCTTTCTGGATGGAAGTGTTTCTGGCTTCTTTTTGAACCTGTGAAGACAGCGGTTCTGTCAGTGTTGTGACTCCTAGCATTACTTTCCATTTCCTGGTACACAGAACGGCCATTTCCAGTGCTGGTGTTTAGGGCTTTATCTTGTGTTCCAGGATAGATTCCATTTGTAGGGTTCAATGTTTGCAGTACCTCCTTGTTACATGACACCTAGAGATGTGTATGTTTTCGAGTTTGTGGCCTGACTGCGAGAGTGAAAAGATTTGTTAAGGCGTTAAGAGTTGGTGTTGGTGTTTGAGTGTGGTGCAAAGAAAGGTTTGTAGTTGGAAGAGGAAAGTCAGGGAATCTTCTCGTGCTGGCAACAGTAGATTGCATCATTGTCTGAAAGCACTGAAACCTCCCAAACCAAAGGTTTAGGTATTTCTTGCCTGAACATCTTTTGTAAAACCTCACTGAAGTTTAAGGACTTCAATAGCCACTTTTACCCAGTATAAATTAAAGGACTAGGTAAGCTCTTTATCATATTAGGAAGTAAAATCAGTAAAGTGTGCTTCAAAAGACAAACTGCAAAAAGAAATCTAAAATAATCAAAAAGAATCCTAGCTCAAATGTACCTACATCTGAGAAGCAAAAAAAGTCAGGAGTCTCCCTGGTTCACTTCAGCACTGTCAAGAATAACAAAGGCTTAAAAAAATAAAATAAAATATGGCAACAAAGCAACTCGCAAAGGGATTTGGACCTCAGGTTAGAATCTGTGAAAGAAGGTCAAAGATTTTCTGAGAATTTGTGGACTACATGTCATTTTCTTGTAGTTTTGTCCAACAGAATAGGAAGCACCTGTAATGTGGAAGACAAAAGCTGCTCTCCAAAAGCCACATAGTTTTGTGTGCTAAAAACTTGTGTTGAAAAAGACTTGTGTTTGTTCCTGACATATTTTGCATTGTTAAAAAAATGTAAGGCTGGTCTTTGAAAAAATAAGTCAATAATACAAAAGTGGAAGCACATTTCTATTGGGGGAAAAAAGCCATAGGAAGGGTTTTTGTGACTATTACGCAGGCCAGGAAGGAGCCTTCTGAATTCCTGGGGGAGATCCTATGTTGGATACTTAGGATGTGGTGGAGATGGAATAAAATCTGTGGGTGAAAAAGTTAGTTTCCAGATGCACAGCAGGGAATTTGGACTCGGTGTTCTTTTAGGCCCCGTCCAACCCAAACCATTCTATGGTTCTATGATTTTTTTGTTTGGTTCTTGCCAGTTCAGTGCAAGTTCCTTCTAATGTTTAATACACAATACAACCTGTGTTCACCACAAACGTGAAAGCAAATGGCGCTCCTCTTGATGACGGCAAGAAGCGTAAGCAATCTGTTACTAGTTATTACTTGCTACGAAATGAATTTTGGCTAGCGAACGAAACTGGTGTTATAGAGGTCCTGCAGCGAGCGCTGCAGAAACACAGTTCGTCAAAATTCCCTTTAAAAAGGTGAGTTTGGCAGGCGAGCCCCTGGTGGCCGCCGGCTGGGAACGACGAGCGCTGACCGCGTGCAGCTGAGGGCCCTGAGGGCAGCGCCGCGAAGCCGCCGCGCCCCGGCTCTCCGGGTGCCGTCACGGGCCAGGCGGCGGGAGGAGGCGGCGCCCGGGGCCCCTCAGTCCGTCGGGGTCAGGCCTCGCTCTGAAACGCCAACGCGCTTGGGAGCAAACTGCGCCGCGCTGCTGCTGCTGACATCGGGGACGGCGACATCGGAGTGTCGGCCCCTGCCCGCCCCTGCGCTCCGCTGCCTCCAGGGCCGCTCCATGCGGGGTTCCCCCGGCGGGAAGGGGCTACGAGCGGCTTCGGCTGCGTCAGCGTGACCCTTGCGTGTGTTTGTCTTCCTCCCGGCGCCTGCTTAGGATTCGGAGTTACTTTTGTAGTGCAGTCAGGGCTTTGGGCACCTTCCACAAGACCAGGTTGCTCAGAGCTCCATCCAGCCTGGCCTTGAGGGCTTCCAGGGATGGGGTATCCAAAGCCTCTCTGTGCCAGGGCCTCAGCATCCTCACAGCTAGGAACTTCCTCCTGATATCTAATCTGAACCTACACTCTATCAGTTTGGATCCATTCCTTCCTGTCCTGTTACTCCATGCTCTGTTCACTCTGGAGTGAACAGTCCCTCTGCATCTTTCTTGTAGGCTCCCTTCAGGCAGTGGAAGGCCACAGGTCATCCCGAGCCTTCTCTTCTCCAGGCTGAACAACCCCAGTTCTCTCAGCCTTTCCTCATAGGAGAGGTGCTCCATCCCTCTGATCATCTTGGTGACTTCCTCTGGCCTTACTCCAAGAGCTCTGTGCTGGACCCCAGATCTGGGCACAGCACTGCAGGTGGGGTCACACCTGAGCAGGGGCAGAATCCCCTCCCTCACCTGCTGCCCACCCTGCTTTGGATGCAGCCCAGAACAGGGTTGTTTTCTGGGCTGCCAGAGCCCATTGCCACATCATGCCCAGCCTCCTGTACACCAGCACCCCCAAGTCCGTAAATAATTTTTGTTCATGTTCTTCGGGAGTCACACTACTGTGTATTCCTCCACTGTTTCTTTAGCTGTACAGATGTAGAATGGGAAACTGTGTAACAAGGAGGGTCAAGATCAGGACAGATGAAAGTATAATAGCCAGGAAGGAGAGCTGATAAATACTAGGAGAAGCTTGAAAGTGAAAGGCTGGGTCCAATGTGACCTTATGAAGTGGAAGCAGCAGTTTCCTACATGAAATGTAAATGGACATGAAGAATATTTTGAGATGGAAGTGGTTTGACCAAATTGAATTGATGTGGAGGAAGTGTTATGAAATTATTGAGGTAAGTCAACTGTATGTAAAAAGAAATATATCCTGAGACCCATATACATGCAAAGGCCGAATTAGGATTGTCAGTCTGGAGTTATGCTCCTAGTTAGTGTTTAAGTGGCATCTATATTTTCATTTTCAAATGCAATGGCAGAGGGAGACAGAGCAGCAGGGCTGAGACAGCCCCACGCTCAGACCCTCTGTCCCGGCCTTGCTCTGACATTCCCAGCCTCTGGCTGCCAGGCAACAGCCCTGTGACATCGCAGCCGATGCCACCACCTCGCACAGAGCCCGTGGGCACTGCTGGCTCAGCTCGGGGTGAGGGCGAGAGATCGCAGCTCCTCAGGCAGCTCTGCCATGCCCCGCCCGGGGCTCTCCCTGCTCCTGGGGCTCTGCGTGGCCTCGCTGATGCTCCCCAGCACCCTCCGAGCTCACGGCTGTCCCGCCAGGAGCACGGCCCGGCTGCCCAGGCCAGCCCAGGACGTGCAGCAGCCGGACATTGGCACAGGCAGGGCCAGCCTGTGGCCCGGGCGCTGCTGCACCTTCCTCGCCCTGTCCCTGCTGCTCGCCGTGCTTTGCCTGCGGTGCGGCCTCCGGAGAAAAGCCCAGAGGCAGCGAAGAGAGGTGAGGGATGGGGACCAGGCAGGTGGGATGGTGCCAGGGGCTACAGCATGTAGGGTGAGGAGCGCCAGCCCCTGTGGAAGGGAAAGCCTGGGCAGGCACCAAGGGTCCCCTGCCTCTCGCCCAGCCCTGTGCCCGAGGCCAGAGGCAGAGGTGGGGCTCAGCCCCCTTCCTCCCAGGAGGAAACAAGGACAGGCTGAGCCACCAGAACGACACAGAACTGCCTGAGGTCTTCTCCACACAACCGCAGCCTGGGGCAGCCCAGCCAGGCCCCAGCTCCCCCAGGAGAGCCCAAGGGGGCTCAGCCCCCTGCAGCCCTTCTGCCCTCTCATCGTGCTCCCTGCCCTGTGTCTCCCAGGAGAAGGCCTGGACACGCTCAGCCCGGCCGAGGACCTGCTGCTGCCTCGCTGACGGCTCCCCCCTCAGTGACGAGGTGATCGGCCCCCACAAGGAAAACTCTGCCTCCGTCAAGAGCTTCCTGAGGCACCTGCGCCAACGCTGCCTGCAGGGGGACGTGCTCCAGAGAGGAAGGAACAACGAAGTGTGGAAGGACTTAGACGAGGAGGCAGCACTTTTCTCCGATTGCGAAAACAGCACCTGATAGGAAAACGGAGCAATATACTGCAAGATTTCTAATCCAGCTTTTCTATTATTATTATTATTGAAATAGTTTATTTAGAAAGACAGCTTTTGTTAGTAGTGAATGAATTCGTTGTCAGAAAGGCACCATAGAAATTTTGTTCGCAAAAACTGTAGTTTGGCTGAAGCAGGTGATTTTCTGACAGCTTGTTAGCAGAGAATGAATGATACTGTGGACTGTTGCAAGAACCAGTGTAACAGCTACATGCTAGGCTTCTAGTAAAACAAAACTAAGGAGTTAAAATCTCCTTCATCTAGAGGGGTCAGGATAATCTTTTTTATAAAATATATCCTTTCACTTCTCATGGTGGAGCTTGAGCAAGAGTTCAAGTCAATTCTGTAAACAGAACAACTTTGTCTTGATCTAATAAAAGCTTTAGAGTTTCAACTTGAAAAGGCTGAGCTTTGCAAATGAGAATTTGAGGTGTCAGCTAAAATAAATTTACAATATAAGTAAATTCATAAGGATATCTGGACTCATTTAATGGTTCTACAAAGAAGAGGAGCAAGGGCTGAAAGTGTGAAGGCACTTTGGGAACAGAGGACAGCATGGACTGGGATAATGAAGTGTCTCACAAATACACAGCTGGTTCCCATGACTGATGATAGTGACCATCAGAAAAAGTATCAGGAAAATGGGATTCATATACAGCCACCCTTGATCCCGGGAAGGGAGCTTCAGAAAACAATGCGTTACCTCTACAACAAAGTGGACAGAAATTAATAAAAACTTAGGATCTCTAGCAGAGCACAATCGTCAAATGCTCATTGAAACAGAAAGATGAAGCAAAATATCTGAGTTGTGAGAATTTCCTATCAAGTCTATTATGAAATGTATGTATTTTTAATCAATGAGGTTAGTTTTGATCAGAAGTCACATGTAGATACATATGTATCCAGCATATATATATCTACATATATGCTGTATATATTGTTTATTATATGATATGGTGCATACTGTGTTATAGATATGTATAGTGATATCATACATATGTATATTGCATATTAATATATGTGTATTGCATATTGCACGATATATATATGTCTATATTGCATGCTGATATATTGATGTATTGCATATTGGGTGATATATATATATACTGGTAGAATATATATTGATATAAATATGTGTATTGATACGATATCCAGGTATGTAGCATATTTCTATATTTCTACATTGCATGTGGTATGATATATATGATATATATGTATATTGCATAGATATATAGGCGCATTTCATATTGTATGATATGTATATTGAGTCTATACCGATATGGGATATATGTCTATTGCATAGATATATAGGTACATTACATATTGTATGATATGTACTTCGATTATATACCAATATGATATATTCATCTATTGATATAAGATATACGTATGCTGCCCTGGGGCTCACGGTAACAACTCCGGAGGCCGCTATCCACCCCGCCGCGACACAGATGGCAGCTGTGGGGCTGTGCTGCTTTAACCGGGAGGCCGTGCCCGGTGCCCGGTGCCCGGTGCCCATCGTGCGGCAGAGCTGGACCGGAGCGCGGAAGCGCCGCCCCCCCGCCTGCCATTGGCCCTGCGGGGTGACAATCAACACCGGCGCCACTTCCGGCCGCGCGGCGCGCCCCGGCCAATGGGCGTGGGGCGGGGGGCGGGACGCCTCACGCTCACCGAGGCAACGGGCGGGTGGGCGGTCCCGGATGGTGGCGGTGCAGGGTGAGTGCGGTGTCGCCGCGGGGCTGCCCTGCCCCTCCGCCCCCGCCTGTCCCGGCACGGCCTCTGCCCCGGCACGGCCTCTNCTTCCCGCCCCGCGCTCCGCTCGCTCCCGGCCGCTCCCTGTGGAGCTTTGGGGGCCGCCTCGGCGTGACCCTCGCGTGTGTTCGTGATTCTCCCGGCGCCTGCTCACGAGTCAGAGTTACTTTCGCAGTGCAGTCAGGGCTTTGGCTGCTTTGGTGGAATCGTTTTGGTTCTCGTTCTCCAGCAGTCACGCTGTTGTGTATTCTTCCGCTGTTTCTGTCGCTGCACAGACGGAGAGCGGGGAATGTGTAGCAAGGAGGAATGAAGTCAGGAGTGGTGAAACTGTGACAGCCAGGAGGGAGAACTGACAAATCGTAGAAGTTTGAAAGGGAAAAGTTGGGTCCAGTGGGAGCTTAACAAGCACAAGCAGCAGGTTTGTGAATGAAATGTAGAAGGACTTGAAGAATAGTTGAAGATGGGAGGGGTTTGAGAAAACTGAGTTGGTGTGGAGGAAGTGTTAGAAACCGAAGCAAACGAGGGAGATAGGTTGCCTGTCTCAGGTGGAAATAAACACATCCTTAGGCCCAGCTGTATGCAAAGGCCTAATTAGGATTTTCAGCCTGCAGTTACACTGCTACTAAGTCTTTAAGTGATCTGAATTTTCAAAAGCCATTTAATGATCATTGTTGCTTTCCCTACCTCCACACTATTTCTTCTGTTCCTGTGAGAGTTTAAATTCCTTACTGGCTCCCCTGTCACTTTACTGAAGTCTGTGCTGTGCCCTTGTTGCAGGAGTGACTTTCTGTGGGGTGTAACACGATGCAGCAAAGAGGACCAATGGTTGCTGGAGCTTTCTTTACTATTATTGGTACAAAGGAAGTAAATGCAGTGATGAATACTTTAATTTTAACACTGAAGTTTATTACAAGTGACCATTACAATTGGATGTAATCCATAAATACTCTTTCTTTCTTTAGACCTTCTTTATTGTCGTGGCCTTTCATTTTGTATCAAGATACATATAATTATAAAACAAGTTAATATTTAATATTGAAAAGTAAATTTATAAATGTATGGAGATTACTATGTATGTTTAGCATTTAATAAGAAATGCTGCTAAATAATTAACTTCCTCCAGATCTAATTCTTATCAAAAGAATAGTTATGGCAAACCAGCCAGTTTGTTCTGTAGCAGTGCTGAATCTTGCTAAACATCATTTGCATAATTTGAGCTATTTAAGTGGAGTGGTATTTAATTACTGGAGTAAGCCATATAGCATTTGCTAAGTCAGTGGTTTAGGTCTTATGCATTAAACATCTCATTTTTTCACTTCTGTTCACCGTCCAGTGTTCTTGGGTTACAAAGTCCTTTTTGAGACGGTAGGAGTGATGGATGTTACACTGGAATATAGATGTGTAGATTCTGAGAATGGTTTGGATTGGAAGTGACCTTAAAATTCATCTAGTTCTTAATGTATAACCTATCTTAATATATTACAGAGGTTTTCTCCATTTTTGCATTAATACTACGTGCTTTTCACTTCCTTAAGTAATTCAGCATTTAGAATGTCCCTGTTCCTGTTTTGTCTGCTGAACTAGACAAAGGGTTTTGTGTCAGGATTAATATGTAGAAAGATGTGGGTAAGAGTAGCAGTAAATACAGAGGGCTTGGCTACTCGTGATAAATACATCATTCTGTATTGTTACTTTTTTGTACTAGATGTTACTGACAATATTTCCATTATCTTTCTATAAACTTTAGTTTCCTTAATATCTTAACGGTAACCATCAAAACCAATAGTTACTAAATTATCTGAGCTTGACTTAAGCATGTTGTGGTTCACTAGTCATGGTAGCTCTACTTACCCAGGCAAACAGTATTTCACTGTTTTAGCCTTACTTGGTTTTGTTTTAGAAATACTTTGTCACTAAAAAAAGTTAATTTATTCTTTTCTTTTCCTGCTGCAAATTAGTGGGGAATTATAAGGAGATGGGATGAAAGAGTATAGAATAGGAGTTTGTTATAGGATCTTAAACAGCTATTCCCTGCAAAAGAAAGGAAAAGGTATGGTGTTTTAAAGGGTTACTCGTGTGCTAGTTAGATGTGATGGGTGGAGAAATAAGTTGTATTGTTGAAAAACAGCAAAACTTATATTAACAATTCCTTCCAATGTCTGGCAAGATCATTAGGTTCAAGTTATGTTGAGGTGAAAAGGCTGCTTTCAGCTTGCAACATGAACTTTGATTATATTAAATCTCATTAATGCTGTTGGCTAGGGAAGAGGCAGACCTCAGAAGCCCTCCTTTGGAGAGGTGTGTTCCCCTTGGTTCAAACCTCTCCCCCAAAGAGGGTTTGTGTGGGTTTTTCTGAGGTTATTTGTGTGAAATTCATCTCTTGAAATCAGTGTCTAACATATACATCTGATCTGGTTTTAGGATGGTTTCTCTCCAGAGTTTATTTTTGAATGGAAGTGTGCTCCTTCCCAGTAGAAGATGGTGATCCTAATGTGTGACCATGGAGAAGGGAATAAATTCAGTAGAAGTGTTACCTTCCAAATCATCTCAGGTTACGGCTGTAAAAGTGGCGGTCAAAGAGCCCGAAACAAAGCAAACCCAAAGGGGGAAACGAGCAGGATTTGTGCTTGTCCATGCAGGTAAGATGTGGAAGCAGAACAGCTGCAATGGAAATAATGCATCTTTTGATATCAAACTAGATACCAACAAAAATTTTGTAGTGGATTTGGACTAGTAGTGTGCTAATAAAGTGACATTAACTCTGTGTGCAAGTCTGGGAATGGGGAGTTGGATTGCAAGTTGCACTGGAAACTCTTAATCAAAATGTAGCTATTTGGGTGTTCTGGATGGTATTTTTTTTCTCCTTTGCAAAGAAAACTCCTCAATTTAAATGATGATAAAATGTCATATTCTGCAGTTGTATGCTAAGCTTGGCAAACCTACAAAATGGGGGAGATATTTCAGTCTGCTTCTTTATATATGGAAGGATCAAATACAGTTGTGTCATTAGTGATGGTTTCTGGTCTAGCTTGTCCATGAGGATAGTCCAGCTAAGGCCTTCTGAAATCTCCTTGGGCTGTTGCTAGTAGAGTCTTTTTGCCCTTCTGAGATTTTTCTTCCAAGTCTATTTTTTGGATCTTGTTCATGTTTAAGTGAGTTACTCTTTATTCTTTCCACAGGTAATGAAGGGCTTCTCCACCACAGATCTGATAGAAAAATTATGTTTTACATGAGTCTTGCTCATAAATTCTTCACTCATAGGTTCTTTATTAAATACTGTGAATCACAAAGTTAACAATGCTTATATCTGGGTATATGTTTGTGTTGAGCATCTGTGTGAGGACATGAGGTGACATAGAGGAAAGTGGCCTGGTGATGCCTAAAATATTTGAAAAGCCAACGTCTTACTTGCTTTATAAAATCATTAAGGTTAAAAAAAAAGCAACCCAAGCCTCAAATAATTTATTCTGGGTTGATATTTGATAACCCTGGTATTATATTTTAAGGGCAAATGGAATTGATCAATATATTGTTCTTTACTGTGTCACTTTGATAGTAGTGTTAAAGCTTATTGTGTTAGAGTTTCTCAAAATGGTTATTTCTAAAGGTCAGCAAAGGGAAGTTGAGATAAACACAAGGACATTTTTAAGTGCAAAACCTGGTAAAACAGAAGTAGATTTTAAATATAAGTGTGCCACTCTTGTTTTACTGATGCTGCATTTAGTTTAATGGTGGCCTTGATAAATTTTTCAGGTATGGAAGTGTAGGGGCAGTGGCTTCAAAATAGGGCAGAATGGTTCAATACAGAGGGATAAAGACTGAAAATAGGAAAAAGGTGAAAAGTCTCTATGATCTTCATTTCAAGTAAGTCCTTGTTCTAAATCAGGAGTAACAAGCTCTAAAAATGTAGCATAAACATGACAAAATGAGCAGAATGGTAATTGGGGTAAAAAGAAAATCAGAGTTTGACTTAAAACTGAGGATTTTGCCTAATAATGGACAGTAAAAAAAAAAAGCTATACTGGAAATCCCTCAAGAATGTGTGAAACTGGAATCTCTTGGAAAGTGTTTATAGGAGGAGATTGATGCTGATATTTATACCTGCATGCTTCTGGATATATGATCTGTATCCTGTGTTTTACTGAGTGTCTTTGATTCTGTGTTGGAATGCATAAAGTTGTCAATCACTGACACAAAAAGGAAATGCCAATGTAATCCAGAATAAGGAACACTCTATCTGCCCATGTCTAACTACAGGCTGTAGTTTGCCTGGTACTATCATATATTTTCCTTTTGCTTCAATTGCAGGTGCAGGTTATCATTCTGAATCCAAAGCTAAAGAGTACAAGCATGTGTGCAAAAGAGCCTGCCAGAAGGTATGTGTCACCAGCTGCACACTCCTGTGCTGGGTACACAAGAAATACCGTGGGTAGCATTGTCCCTTCAGTAGGAATGGACAGATCTGGACTTAGCTGCTTGGGCTGCATGTGTTTATAGAGGGAAATGAGGGAAAGTAGAGCAGAAATATTTAACATGATACAGAGACAGGACAGTGCATGGCCATGAGGTGCTGCAACATTGTCATCAGTGCTGGCAAATAGCAGACACCAAAGGAACACTGGGAGAACAAGAGAAGGTCACAGTCGTACCTAGAAGGAGTATTCCTACAGCTTCCTGAACTTCTCCAGGGTTTCTGGAGCTAAATATGGTGTCTTTTGATTTCATCCATGTCCACTCCTTGGAGTTTATTTAAACTCTAGCATCCAGGTTGCTCTGTGAATGCAGTGGTTTCTAGAATTATTTTCTTCTTGATAGCTGTTACCCTCTTAACAGGAAGGGAGGTAGAAACAGGGAGAACTAAACAAAACAAAAAGAAAAAAGTTGGAAAGGGAGAAATAGCAAGATTTTAATTTCCATTGAAGCTAATATGTTTTCATCTCTTCCAAGAACTTTGCTTTGGAACTGGCAAGTCCTGTCTTTGAAGTGTTGAATGAGTAGCTGGAAGACCTCTCTAAAATTTTTTATGTCTTTTGCTTTCTCCAGGGAGAAGGAACTTGGGAGCTTGGCAGGATTTTTAGAAGAGTCTCAGAGTTGGTCTCTGATAATTATCACTTTGTGTTACAGTTTGTTGCTCAATCCTAATACCAATCCAGCTTTGTAATGAGAGGCCTCACAAATCATCCAAACTTAACACTGGCTTTATTAGCCCTGGTGAAAGTCATTTTCCAGCTAGTTATGTGAGATCTGCTGTTGAGTTCAAGTCCAATTTGAGATTCTGTGTAGCTACTCTTGAGCTGAGTAGCCAACATCATTAACTTCTGGGAAGAATAAGCAATTTCAGGTTTGTCTTGCAGCCATAGTTGTTTTCTGGGGTTCCCTGAGAGAGCTTGACTGTAAAGTCTTGTTCAGTATGGATCTAATTAATACTATTAGTCTCTAGAAGTTCACTGTTGTGTGTGTATATAATTTGAAGGCAACATTATCTTACTTGATTTGTATTGGCTTTTAGATGAGGTCATAAAATACTCTTCAATTTTATGATAATTGCTGTATGTGGTACTAGAATTTTTTCTTGAATCTTGGAAGGAAAATTTGAAACTTGTTGACTGAAATATTTGGTGTTTGAGGACATCAAGCATATTTTGATATACATTTGACTATGCTGAAATCTGCTACTAAATGCAGTGTCATAGTAGTAAAATCATACCTTTAGATCTCACATGGTTCATACTGACTTTTTCCAGTGCCTCTTGTTCTTACACCCTCTTAAATTTTAAACTAATTTGGTGAAGATTTTATTTTATGCAGGACGAGGAAAATGTAGGGCTCAGTTACAGAGTAATAGAATTTCCTAATCATCAGCTAAAACTTCTGTTTTACAGGCAATTGAAAAGCTACAGGCTGGTGCTCTTGCAACAGATGCAGTGACTGCAGCACTTATAGAATTAGAGGTATGAATTTCTGACTAGTAGTAAATATGTCTCTTGGGTAAATCATGCCAGACTTTTCTGCAGGGGGATGTTAAATGGGAACTCTCAGTGGATTTTTGTTTTTGTGCTACACTAATTTTTTCTTTTGCTTTTTCACTATATTTTGGTGTAAATGTCTTTAAGCGCTTTATAAAAATTCAAACTGAATAAAAGTTTCCTCGTTGGTGCAATTTGGTTGTCATCTTAGGTATGCCTTATCAGCTAGTCTTTACCCTTTAAGAATAAATGTAGTGATTAAAGACTCGTTGAACACTTTGTAAGGAACTTTATTTCTAACTTACTGAGCTACAGATTGTTCTGGCTCTCCATCTTAGAGAGGGGAAAAAATATGCTACTAATTCTGATTATTATGACAAAATATTTGCAGAGGAATAGGGTAAGTAATGCTTTTATTTCAAAACAGTGCTTGTTAAGTAAGATAGAACATCTTGATGAGCAGCTGTTGGTGAGGTTTTTGGAAGTGTCTTTTTGGAGTGATGAGATTTTTATAGCATCTGCCTTCAGTGAAGGTCCCCATGAAATACTGTGGAAGTAAGTAAAGCTAAACATTTCTGGGAGGTAAATGAGGCAGTTTGGTCATTGTCCCACATCCACTAATAATCCCTCATGACAGTAATGATGGAAACAGGTATTCCTCTTCTCCTGTAGGCAGTAATTGCTTCTTCGTCTCCAACTTTATTAGTAAAAAAAAGGAAGGCAAGGTAAGTGTTGCGCTGTAAAAATAATTTCCTGCTTTTGGAATTTATGGTAATATTCCAAGAGGATTAGCAGTGGATTTGTTTACCCAGATGTTGGGAAAGTGTTCATTCATGTACTTGATGGGATTAGCGTAAGGGAGGCAGTAAGTGCATGCTTCAGTATGTGTTAGACGTGCTGACTGGGAGCCAAGGCTTCAGTCACACTGGGAACTTCGCAACGGCCTTGGCTTCCAGCACTCCTGTGTGTCTGCCTGAGCCATTCAAAAATGCTTTCATGTGTTATCTTACACATTAGAGTATAGCTTGCAGAAAGCAGCAAGTATCTCTCTAATGGAATTATTTATGATGCACTTCCCTAAGCTCACTGAGGCTGCTCTCACTCCAAGAGACTGGTTTGTGTGTCAGCTCCCTCCTCAGTGGAAAACAAAAATAAAAATCTACTTTGGGTTGTGATTTTTATTGTGTTCCTGATCTACAGAGGAAAACGTATTTTGAGAAGCTTAACTGAACAGGTATAGATCTCTTTGCACCTGTGTCTGGGGTAAATATTTTACATGTTTTTGTTATCCCCAAGAGACTTTAGTGGATTTAACTACTCTGAAGTAGCTTCTGTAGAACAAATTATGGCTCTAAGATGAAATGAAAAAGTTTTTTCCAATTACTCCAATCAGAAACCTTTTTGTCCTTATCTGTCTTGCTACTTCTGTGCTGATGCCTGCCATCATTCCACTTTCTGCTTCTGCAGTTGTCTTAGGTAGTATTTTTGTTGCACAAAACCTTTTTCCTATTTTTAAGATAAAATGTTATTTTGATCAGGTTGTACTGCAGTCATTAATGTACTTACTTGCTTTCATTTATTCGTGAAGTGATTTATATAATCTCTTAATTGAGGGTTCTGTCTCTTACTGGAGTAGGGAATACTGGACTTGGGATTTGGGCTTCTTTTAGATTAAAGTAGTTAGTTATGCAGTTACATTGAGCAAAAGTCAAATTTATACCCACAACAGAAAATGGTGTGGTATGCAGTGGCAGAATTTTGTATCTGATATAAGAAACACCCAAGTGTTAGGCTGTCAGCTTCCAAAATATGGAAGTTTGTATCTACTCATATCTCATTCTGAACACTACCTCCAGGCATCTCTGCCATTTCTGGAGCTGCATCTTCTGGTTTAGTACTGGTGGTTTTTCTGTTGCTCTGTGGAAGGAGCAAACTACGTGGCAAGTCAACAAAGCAATCAGAATAGTTTTTCTCGTTAATTGCAAGATTTTATGAGTAAAAATATATGTTTATGTTGACGGTCTCTAGTGAGCTGTCACTCCCTTTTGTTCATGCTTTAGCATAAACATAAAGTCTTTTAGCGTTTGAAGTTGGCAAATATATAACAAAAACCTGTGTGAAATTGTTTGTTTTCTTGTCTCTTGTAACATAAATGGAGATGTAGAACAACAAAAGATTGTATTAAATGATAACAGATTTCATCATAAAGTATGACTGTGACTCCTTAATATTTTGATTTCTGCAGGACACATTGCTATGAGTTTATCTGAAATATTTAATCACTTTTACAGTTCTCTCAGATTTTTAATACTGTATTCCCAATGTTTGTAATCTTCAAGGCACAAATATCTTTTTGTGGAAATCTCACAAAAGGTGAATTTTTTTTTCCTCAGTTCCGCTCAGTTACAGAACTCCTGTTACACAAGATGTCAGCTCATCCAAAAGGCATCACTTCAAAGACTTGTTGAGGCACAAGAGCTGCTCTTGATCTTTTATGAGCAAGCTGACAGTTTGCTTGTGGTATGCTGTCTGTGTTTCATTTTTTCAGGCTCTTAAGTGCAGGAAGAACAGCCTTTCTTTTCTGGACTGTGTGACTCTCAAGTGAAATGGTGTTCTGTGAATACGATAATAATGCTAATAGTTAACTAAAGGAAAAGGTGGATTTCTTTTGCAAAGGAACAAGACTGACACAATATTGTTAAAACAGCTGTGCTGGTCTTCATATGCATCAGCTGTATTTGATAAGGTCATTAAGACAGGTATGTTTTCTGGTTTGTGACCTCTGACATTGCAGAGAAACAAATGCATGTGTCAGCTTTTGGTAATAAAATGGTCTGAACAAGGTATTTCATAAGACTCATTATTTACACTATTTGCTTCTACAAAGACGTTATTGCAGTACTGTTAATTTTTGCACTCTTGCTGTCAGCCACCATATGGCACCTGGATATTTCTTGAAACACAAAGGAATTACTAAACAGTTTTTTGATTTTTTTGGGGGGGGGGGGGGGGGGGGGGGGGAGCCCCCGCACCACCTCCTAAACTTTGTGTTTTTNGAGAAGGAGACCCCATACAATCCACTTAAAACTTGATGTTTTCAGCAAAATCACATGTTGATTTTAATTTCTGTCTGGTTGTGAGGAAATTATGCAATTTCAAGCTTTTCTTTGACTATAGAGCCCTTGAAGAAGTCTCCTGATCAGGTACTAGAGATAGGAACATAAAGTGGTTGTAAAGAACGACGAAGATTTCAAATTGTTTTCAAGTTTAGTGCAATCCATTATTAATATGGGTGTAGATTACTTGTTTCTTTATCTGAGTTCAGTAGAACGTTCATTATGAACATCATTTAAATTGGGAGTTAATATGACTGATGCTGAAGAGGATGTCACATTTTGGGTTCCAATCTCCTTGCTGCTGAAATTGCTCAGTTTATCGTGCATGTTGTTGTGGATCAAGGCAAATATGTTTTGTACCTGTTGTTATGCTCAAGCAGTGTGTTTCTGTGGTTGTCAGTGAAATTTTGCAGTGAAAGAACCTTTTTCTTGATGAATTGGGTTTTTTTCTCTGCTTTTGGGGTTTTTAAAAATTATTTTCCTAGTAATTAAGACTTTTGAGTATACAGTCTTAGTCCCAAGGATCTTGCTTTCAAGCAGAGGCAGCCTTGTTGTATTAAGGCAATCACCATGATGAACTTTTAATGGGTAGTGAATTGGAAGTTGTTAATTCTAGTTAAAAGCAGTACTATGATGTTTTGCTGCAGAGTGACTGACTCTAATTTGTGACAAAAGTGTTGTCTAAAAGCATTTTTGCTGGTGTAATTGAAAGGGATGTGACTCATCCTTGTAGACCATTTATGTCATGAAAATCCCTTAGAAAAATAACTTTTAAAATTACAGTATGTGAAAAGAAGTGCCTGTAGACTTTGAATTTGTTTTAGAAGCTACAAATAAGCCATGGACAAAACTGTATTGAAGATGGATGGAGTGTTCTTTCGTGTTCATTGAAAACCCAGCATTTTAATTATTTGCCTAGATGTGTTACAGAGTTGAGTAGTATCTTCAAGCATTCCGACTTTGATGACAGCTAGAATTTTCAGGATGTCTATATTTGCTGCCAGAACATTTATAAATACATTTTGAAGTAAAAAGGATTCTAAAAATAAAGATGATACCCTCAGAAGCTTGAGAGTTTTTGCAAGAAAGGGTAACTTGGGAAAAGAAAACTCTTATTTCACATCTTAAAACTTTCTTTTACCTCCTTTGCTGCAAGTTTACATGGTAAGTTAGAGATACTTTGTGGAGTAATTGCCAGGAAGTCTAGTATTTTTCACATAATTGAAGACTTAATTTTTGTTAAAATGCTTTGAATAGCCATTTATCTTTTTTCTTTTCCTACTTATTGTTCTGTGGTAGCAAGGCTTGCTGTTAATATTTAAAGCTCAGGCTTGGTTTGCTTACTTGTCTTTTTCACTTTTCTTAAAAACACGAAGGCTGATTGCTGCTTGTGGTTTTAAATAAAACTATATTCTTTTCTCTTTCCTTTTTATCTTTTCCTGTTCTCCCTTTTCCTGGTCTTCCCCATGTTATGGTAGTCAGGGCTTGCAGTGCTGCATTTTTCTGTCTGAGGGTATGAAGAAACTTTCACTTAGGTAGTTTTGTTTCTTCCCTCTTTGAAGACATTCAGGCTTCTGTTTTAACGTTTCTGCATTCCTTGAAAGCTTTGAATTTTCATTTCAAAATACACCTTAATGTTCATACATTATATTACTCTACTTGTATATCAGACTCCTGAAATCTTTTGGTCAGACTTCGCAGAGATTCATGTTTTCAAAGAGAGATTGTATTTGTGTAGTGTATTTCATGTCTTTGCCTATTCATAGAAGTAGGTGTGAATGTCTTGTTTCCATTTTTTGGTAAAGGTTTTCCCCTACCTTGTTTCAAAGGCTTTTATCTCACCTCAGAGACATTCAGGTAGATATCAAAAATTCCATGGGTTCACACCCAGTTTCTCTAAAGCTGTTTTCAGATTGCCTTTGTGTGAAGTTAAACCATCTTCCTCTTAGGAATTCTGAAACTGTTTCCTTAATCGAATGCAATCTGATTATAAAGCTAAGTCAAACTCCACAGAAATTTTGAACAGATGCTTGGAATTTGGTCTTTATTTCTTTTTACTGGAGAAGTTATTCATGTTGTGACTGATTGTACTGGTAAGATTCCTTCTGAGTCCTAATATGGGAGTTACTCCACCAAAGAGACATCTGCAGTTTTGTGTGGAGTTCTTATTTATCAAAAATTCTGTAGTATTCGGATAAATATTCTGTAGGGAGAAATAGGTGAAGTTCCCTTTGTCTTTAGATCTTCTGAGCAAATTATCTCTTGGTGCATCCCTGAGGTTGTTCCAGTGAAGGTGCTATGCCAAAACATGTAGCACATCTAGATCCTTAGAAATAAAGTGAACTCTGTATCCTGTATTTTTTCCCTATCCTTTTTTGATTATTAGATGGTAGAGACCTTTGTATCTTGAGTGCAGAGGGATTCTGGACAGTGTCACCAGGATTTCTTCCCTGGTGGGTCCTTCTTACTCCCTTTATTTGCCCTTGACATCTGCTCTTAAGATAACAGCTGTCGTTGCTTTGTGGCAGTAAACAAATCTGTGGAGCACAACACTTTTCCTCTTTGCTAATTCTTTTGACTGTAATGTACTGAGTGAATGTTTTGGAACAGAACATTAGTGATTTGTCTCCAGACTCAGAGATCTTTGCCCTCTGATTATCCAGGGGCAGAGAGCTTGGACAGCACTAGGAGCAAGCATTGTTCATCCTAAGCATTCCTGGTTTTACTGTGTCTTCCAAGTACCTTTCACTGTTTGCTTTCAGTTCCTTCCATCACTTCTCTGCTCCCTTTTTTCTAAACTTCACTGACTTAATTTTCTTCATGTTTGTAGAGCCTGGGAGCAATGAAGCCAGTTAAGCCAGCAGCTACTCTGAGTCTTCTGCCTTTTCACAACCATCATCCGTTTTTAAACACATTTCCCCCCATCTATCCCCTTTCTACAGAAAATTATTTATGCACTCTAAACAGTAAATATTTCATTAACCTAAAGTCTATTCACATTTACTCATTTGCTGTGGGGTGTAGCTGTCAAAATGAATATACAAAATGGAATAAAGTAGGATGGGATAAAATAGGATAAAATCTTGTGCTGCTTCGGAACGAAAACACAGAAAATGAAGGCCAATTCCATGACTATGTATTAGTTAGGCATTTGTATTCATGATTCTTCAGGAAGATAGTGTTTTTGTGACTCAAACACTGAGAACTCTTTATATGTCTCTGTAAATTAGAATCAACATCTTGCAGAACAGATTTTGAATTTACTCACTACTTGCTCATTTGAAAGTTAAAAGCTAACTGGCATCAGATTTATTTTTCATTTCTGTGTGCTTATCTCTCTTTTGTTTCTTGCAAATTCATTGCAAATTATATGTACAAAAGCCAACTAGTTAATCTTAAATATAAGACACAACTTTGAGCTTTTTCTGGTAATTTGTTTCCTGATTCAGCTTTTATTACTTATTAATGAAATGAAATGTCATATTTCTACAGAACATGTTCACACCGGGTCTCAGCAAACATTGTTCTTTGTCACATCAGATTGTTACACTGTTGTAATTTAAACATAGGAAGCTCTGAAAGTGTGCTAAAATTGGATATAGCTATTACCTCTCTTTGTCCTGTATTCCTTTTGTGCTTGCATCTAGAAGAGGGGATTGTATTGAACTGGCAGTGAGACTGCTGAACTGTGCTACTTTGAAATTTTGTGGTTTTAAAGTCACGGGGATACTCTGATGAAATGGAAGGATAAAAATGGGATTTAGTTCTAGCATACAGAACTTACTCTTTGAGAACCTTGGGTTTGTTAAAAGCCACAAAAGGTGTTAACAAAAAAGGAGTTAGGTTTATGATGTTGTTAAAATGTTGTTCTATACTTTCTATCAAATAATTACTGGTTTTTAGTCAAGAAGCTTCCAGACCACAGTCCTTATGCTAATGATCAAATAGAAATTTTACGAAGTGAATTAGTGAATGCCAGTTCTTCATTTCTGCATATGGAGCTGCAGTCATGGGCTTAGAATGTTCAGAGAAAGGACAGTTCTGTTTTGCTTCAGTGTCATACTTAGGAGTTTCCAAGGTAGACTGGTCTGTGCAGTGATTATAAGATGTTACTTAAGTGTTTCTTGGTGGGTTAAGGACAAAGTGAAGTGTGTACTTTGGAGGAGGGAGAGATTTTCACTGGTATTGTGAGGCTTTTGCTTGCATAGAAATTATCATCCTAAACTGTTGGGTGATTGGTTTTTATATTAGTGCATTATTACATTTGAGACATCACACCCTACAGAGGTGAAAGCTGTCCATTGTAGTAATTTTAGATGCTCTGTTCAAATTGCCCTGGATTTTGTAGTGGAAGGTTAAACTACTAAAATAAGAAAATGTACTGCACCAAGATCAGTGTCATTGGATCAGTTATACAGAGGTTTTGATCTAGTCTGTTATGGATATGGCCTTATAGTGTTTCATTCTTATTTTTAGGATTCTCCTTTTACAAATGCAGGATTGGGATCTAATCTAAACCTTCTGGGTGAGATAGAATGTGATGCCAGTATAATGGATGGAAAGTCATTGAATTTTGGAGCAGTTGGAGCACTGAGTGGTATGTTAACTATGTATTACAAAGCTAACTACTGATTTAAGTACAAAGATGAGTTTTGGGAGTTTTTTGTTATTCTTCTGGAGGGGAACACATTGTAAATTCTGCTGCGTTTAAATAAATTCTGCTCCTTTAAAAAAGGGAGGGGCATTCCTGCTCCCTGAAATGCTGGTTTGTGTTAATTTCTTTGTGTAACATGTTGTCTTATTAATTCACTGATAATCCTTTGATGTAACACAATTGTGTGATACCACACAGTATTCACAGTGGGACTGAGTTTGCTCAGATGAATTTGTAGAATGATAATTTCGTAATAAAATTCAGTCATTAAAAAACATTACAAGCATTTAAATTAGGCTTTTTATTTGTTTTTGTGCTCAGGCATTTATTTGCATATGGGATTTATTTAATATGAGAACTAATGTGTTTCTCTCTTTTGTCTAGTCTTAACTTTCAGTATAAAACAAATATAGATATAAAATCCCAAACAGGAATTGTTGAGATTTTATTCTAAGTACATGAACAGCCTGAGCTGTTACTGTTGAATAGCTTTTCTGACAAGATTTCAGGCTTTGTTCTCTATCCTAGAATAGTTCCAAACTGTGGTAATAGCTTCCTCATGTAGATATAAATCTAAAATAAATAGTAAAATTAATGTTTCAAGCCTTGTTTGTTACAAAATGTATCCTTCCAACTGTGAGGGAGGAGGAAATTGAGAGTGAGAGACAGCTAAGCCGGAATCCTGTAATTTCTGCTCTGGCCAGGTAGATCCAAA